>CAJUWN010001876.1:0-27864 GCA_910589765.1 Avena atlantica | reverse complement strand
ATTTTAATGACCTATTACCCACTGTTTGGGGTTCTACGACGATTTACAACGGCCTTAAGACCTGATACATGTTGCAAGGATATGACCCAAAACTCGCAGTTTTCGCGTTTTTGTGGCCTTTTCATGAGCTATTGCCCACAGTTTAATGCGTTCTAGGGTGATTTACAGCAACCTCAAGACCCGATACATGTTAATGACTATGACCAAAAATCATCTTTTTGCCCATAGTTTTTGGGTTCCAGGCGGATTTGCATGCCTCGTAAGAACCCTTCCATGTTGAGAGACATGACCAGAAACTCGCCGTTTTCGTGTTTTATGGTTGTTTTCATGAGCTATTTCCATAGTTTTAGGCTTAGGGCGATTTACATGACCTCATGACCCGATACATGACCAAAACTCGTCGTTTTGTCTTTATCGCCATTTCATGAGTTATTATCCACAGGTTTAGGGTTCAAGTTGGATTCCAAGGCCTGTAAGACCCATTACATGTTTGAGGTATATGAATAAATAATCATAGTTTTCGTGATTTATGGATGTTATAATGAGCAATTGCCCACTATTTAGGGGTTCTAGGGCGATTTTCAACAACCTTAAGATCTGAAACATGTTGCAAAGATATGACCCACAAACTCGCAGTTTTCGTTTTATGGCTGTTTTCATGAGCTATGCCCATACTTTTATGGTTCTAGGGCGATTTACAGACAACCTTAAGACTCGATACATGTTAAAGACTTATGACCAAAAATCGTCTATTTCGCATTTTATGGTCATTTTCATGAGTTATTTCCCGTAGTTTTGGGGTTCCAGGTGGATTTCCATTCCTCGTAAGAACCTTGACATGTTTGAGAGATATGACCAGAAACTCATCATTTTCGAGTTTTATGGCTGTTTTCGTGAGCTATTGCCCATATTTTTTGGGTTCCAGGGCGATTTACATCAACCTTGAGACCTGATACATGTTTGAGAGATATGACCAAAAACTCGTCGTTTTCGTGTTTATGGCCATTTTTATGAGTGATTGCCCACAGTTTTTGGGTTCCAGTTGGATTTGCATGGCTGTAAGACCTGTTACATGTTTGAGATATATGACTAAAAAATCGTAGTTTCGTTTGTTTTATGGGCGTTTTAATGACCTATTACCCACTGTTTAGGGGTTATAGGGCGATTTACAATGACCTTAAGACCTGATACATGTTGCAAGGATATGACCCAAAACTCGCAGTTTTCGCGTTTTATGGTTGTTTTCATGAGCTATTGCCCACCGTTCTATGTTTGTAGGGCGATTTACATCAACCTTAAGACCCGATACATGTTAAAGACTTATGACCAAAAATCATTTTTTTCCTATTTTATGGTCATTTTCATGAGTTATTGCCCACAGTTTTTGGGTTCCAGGCGGATTTGCATGCCTCATAAGAAATCTTCCATGTTTTAGAGATATGACCAGAAACTCGCCATTTTCATGTTTTATGGCCATTTTCATGTGCTATTGCCCTAGTTTTAGGCTTTCAGGGCGATTTACATTGACATTGAGACCTGATACATGTTTGACAGATGTGACCAAAAACTCGTCATTTCCTTGTTTATGGCCATTTTTATGAGTGATTGCCCATAGTTTTTGGGTTCTAGTTAGATTTTCAAGGCATGTAAGACCCGTTAAATGTTTGATATATATGACTAAAAAATCATAGTTTTCGTGTTTTATGGGCGTTTTAATGACCTATTACGCACTGTTTGGGGGTTCTACGGCGATTTACAACGACCTTAAGACCTGATACATGTTGCAAGGATATGACCCAAAACTCGCAGTTTTCGCGTTTTGTGGCTTTTTTCATGAGCTATTGCCCACAGTTTAATGGTTCTAGGGCGATTTACAGCAACCTCAAGACCCGATACATGTTAATGACTTATGACCAAAAATCATCTTTTTCCCATATTCTGGTCATTTTCATGAGTTATTGCCCATAGTTTTGGGTTCCAGGCGGATTTGCATGCCTCGTAAGAACCCTTCCATGTTTGAGAGATATGACCAGAAACTCGCCGTTTTCGTGTTTTATGGTTGTTTTCATGAGCTATTCCCATAGTTTTAGGCTTCTAGGGCGATTTACAACGACCTCATGACCCGATACATGACCCAAAACTCGTCGTTTTTGTCTTTATCGCCATTTTCATGAGTTATTATCCACAGGTTTAGGGTTCAAGTTGGATTTCCAAGGCCTGTAAGACCCATTACATGTTTGAGGTATATGAATAAATAATCATAGTTTTCGTGATTTATGGATGTTATAATGAGCAATTGCCCACTATTTAGGGGTTCTAGGGCGATTTTCAACAACCTTAAGATCTGAAACATGTTGCAAAGATATGACCCACAACTCGCAGTCACGTTTTATGGCTGTTTTCATGAGCTATTGCCCATACTTTTATGGTTCTAGGGCGATTTACAGCAACCTTAAGACTCGATACATGTTAAAGACTTATGACCAAAAATCGTCTATTTCGCATTTTATGGTCATTTTCATGAGTTATTTCCCATAGTTTTGGGGTTCCAGGTGGATTTGCATTCCTCGTAAGAACCCTGACATGTTTGAGAGATATGACCAGAAACTCATCGCTTTCGCGTTTTATGGTTGTTTTCATGAGCTATTGCCCATAGTTTTTGGGTTCCAGGGCGATTTACATCAACCTTGAGACCTGATACATGTTTGAGAGATATGACCAAAAACTCGTCGTTTCCGTGTTTATGGCCATTTTGATGAGTGATTGCCCATAGTTTTGGGTTCTAGTTGGATTTGCAAGGCATATAAGACACGTTATATGTTTGAGGTATATGACTAAATAATCGTAGTTTTCGTGATTTATGGCCGTTTTAATGAGCAATTGCCCACAGTTTACGGGTTCTAGGGCAATTTACAACGACCTTAAGACCTGATACACGTTGCAAGGATATGACCCAAAACTCGCAGTTTTCGCGTTGTATGGCTGTTTTCATGAGCTATTGCCCATACTTTTATGGTTCTAGGGCAATTTACAGCAACCTTAAGACTCGATACATGTTAAAGACTTATGACCAAAAATCGTCTATTTTGTATTTTATGGTCATTTTCATGAGTTATTTCCCATAGTTTTGGGGTTCCAGGTGGATTTCCATTCCTCGTAAGAACCTTGACATGTTTGAGAGATATGACCAGAAACTCATCGTTTTCGAGTTTTATGGCTGTTTTCGTGAGCTATTGCCCATATTTTTGGGTTCCAGGGCGATTTACATCAACCTTGAGACCTGATACATGTTTGAGAGATATGACCAAAAACTCGTCGTTTTCGTGTTTATGGCCATTTTTATGAGTGATTGCCCACAGTTTTTGGGTTCCAGTTGGATTTGCATGGCCTGTAAGACCTGTTACATGTTTGAGATATATGACTAAAAAATCGTAGTTTTCGTGTTTTATGGGCGTTTTAATGACCTATTACCCACTGTTTAGGGGTTATAGGGCGATTTACAATGACCTTAAGACCTGATACATGTTGCAAGGATATGACCCAAAACTCGCAGTTTTCGCGTTTTATGGTTGTTTTCATGAGCTATTGCCCACCGTTCTATGTTTGTAGGGCGATTTACAGCAACCTTATGACCCGATACATGTTAAAGACTTATGACCAAAAATCATTTTTTTCCTATTTTATGGTCATTTTCATGAGTTATTGCCCACAGTTTTTGGGTTCCAGGCGGATTTGCATGCCTCATAAGAAATCTTCCATGTTTTAGAGATATGACCAGAAACTCGCCATTTTCATGTTTTATGGCCATTTTCATGTGCTATTGCCCTAGTTTTAGGCTTTCAGGGCGATTTACATCGACATTGAGACCTGATACATGTTTGACAGATGTGACCAAAAACTCGTCATTTCCTTGTTTATGGCCATTTTTATGAGTGATTGCCCATAGTTTTTGGGTTCTAGTTGGATTTTCAAGGCATGTAAGACCCGTTAAATGTTTGATATATATGACTAAAAAATCATAGTTTTCGTGTTTTATCGGCGTTTTAATGACCTATTACGCACTGTTTGGGGGTTCTACGGCGATTTACAACGACCTTAAGACCTGATACATGTTGCAAGGATATGACCCAAAACTCGCAGTTTTCGCGTTTTGTGGCTTTTTTCATGAGCTATTGCCCACAGTTTAATGGTTCTAGGGCGATTTACAGCAACCTCAAGACCCGATACATGTTAATGACTTATGACCAAAAATCATCTTTTCCCCATATTCTGGTCATTTTCATGAGTTATTGCCCATAGTTTTTGGGTTCCAGGCGGATTTGCATGCCTCGTAAGAACCCTTCCATGTTTGAGAGATATGACCAGAAACTCGCCGTTTTCGTGTTTTATGGTTGTTTTCATGAGCTATTCCCATAGTTTTAGGCTTCTAGGGCGATTTACAACGACCTCATGACCCGATACATGACCCAAAACTCGTCGTTTTTGTCTTTATCGCCATTTTCATGAGTTATTATCCACAGGTTTAGGGTTCAAGTTGGATTTCCAAGGCCTGTAAGACCCATTACATGTTTGAGGTATATGAATAAATAATCATAGTTTTCGTGATTTATGGATGTTATAATGAGCAATTGCCCACTATTTAGGGGTTCTAGGGCGATTTTCAACAACCTTAAGATCTGAAACATGTTGCAAAGATATGACCCACAACTCGCAGTTTTCACGTTTTATGGCTGTTTTCATGAGCTATTGCCCATACTTTTATGGTTCTAGGGCGATTTACAACAACCTTAAGACTCGATACATGTTAAAGACTTATGACCAAAAATCGTCTATTTCGCATTTTATGGTCATTTTCATGAGTTATTTCCCATAGTTTTGGGGTTCCAGGTGGATTTGCATTCCTCGTAAGAACCCTGACATGTTTGAGAGATATGACCAGAAACTCATCGCTTTCGCGTTTTATGGTTGTTTTCATGAGCTATTGCCCATAGTTTTTGGGTTCCAGGGCGATTTACATCAACCTTGAGACCTGATACATGTTTGAGAGATATGACCAAAAACTCGTCGTTTCCGTGTTTATGGCCATTTTGATGAGTGATTGCCCATAGTTTTTGGGTTCTAGTTGGATTTGCAAGGCATATAAGACACGTTATATGTTTGAGGTATATGACTAAATAATCGTAGTTTTCGTGATTTATGGCCGTTTTCATGAGCAATTGCCCACAGTTTACGGGTTCTAGGGCGATTTACAACGACCTTAAGATCTGATACACGTTGCAAAGATATGACCCAAAACTCGCAGTTTTCGCGTTGTATGGCTGTTTTCATGAGCTATTGCCCATACTTTTATGGTTCTAGGGCAATTTACAGCAACCTTAAGACTCGATACATGTTAAAGACTTATGACCAAAAATCGTCTATTTTGTATTTTATGGTCATTTTCATGAGTTATTTCCCATAGTTTTGGGGTTCCAGGTGGATTTCCATTCCTCGTAAGAACCTTGACATGTTTGAGAGATATGACCAGAAACTCATCGTTTTCGAGTTTTATGGCTGTTTTCGTGAGCTATTGCCCATATTTTTTGGGTTCCAGGGCGATTTACATCAACCTTGAGACCTGATACATGTTTGAGAGATATGACCAAAAACTCGTCGTTTTCGTGTTTATGGCCATTTTTATGAGTGATTGCCCACAGTTTTTGGGTTCCAGTTGGATTTGCATGGCCTGTAAGACCTGTTACATGTTTGAGATATATGACTAAAAAATCGTAGTTTTCGTGTTTTATGGGCGTTTTAATGACCTATTACCCACTGTTTAGGGGTTATAGGGCGATTTACAATGACCTTAAGACCTGATACATGTTGCAAGGATATGACCCAAAACTCGCAGTTTTCGCGTTTTATGGTTGTTTTCATGAGCTATTGCCCACCGTTCTATGTTTCTAGGGCGATTTACAGCAACCTTAAGACCCGATACATGTTAAAGACTTATGACCAAAAATCATTTTTTTCCTATTTTATGGTCATTTTCATGAGTTATTGCCCACAGTTTTTGGGTTCCAGGCGGATTTGCATGCCTCATAAGAAATCTTCCATGTTTTAGAGATATGACCAGAAACTCGCCATTTTCATGTTTTATGGCCATTTTCATGTGCTATTGCCCTAGTTTTAGGCTTTCAGGGCGATTTACATTGACATTGAGACCTGATACATGTTTGACAGATGTGACCAAAAACTCGTCATTTCCTTGTTTATGGCCATTTTTATGAGTGATTGCCCATAGTTTTTGGGTTCTAGTTGGATTTTCAAGGCATGTAAGACCCGTTAAATGTTTGATATATATGACTAAAAAATCATAGTTTTCGTGTTTTATGGGCGTTTTAATGACCTATTACGCACTGTTTGGGGGTTCTACGGCGATTTACAACGACCTTAAGACCTGATACATGTTGCAAGGATATGACCCAAAACTCGCAGTTTTCGCGTTTTGTGGCTTTTTTCATGAGCTATTGCCCACAGTTTAATGGTTCTAGGGCGATTTACGGCAACCTCAAGAACCGATACATGTTAATGACTTATGACCAAAAATCATCTTTTTCCCATATTCTGGTCATTTTCATGAGTTATTGCCCATAGTTTTTGGGTTCCAGGCGGATTTGCATGCCTCGTAAGAACCCTTCCATGTTTGAGAGATATGACCAGAAACTCGCCGTTTTCGTGTTTTATGGTTGTTTTCATGAGCTATTCCCATAGTTTTAGGCTTCTAGGGCGATTTACAACGACCTCATGACCCGATACATGACCCAAAACTCGTCGTTTTTGTCTTTATCGCCATTTTCATGAGTTATTATCCACAGGTTTAGGGTTCAAGTTGGATTTCCAAGGCCTGTAAGACCCATTACATGTTTGAGGTATATGAATAAATAATCATAGTTTTCGTGATTTATGGATGTTATAATGAGCAATTGCCCACTATTTAGGGGTTCTAGGGCGATTTTCAACAACCTTAAGATCTGAAACATGTTGCAAAGATATGACCCACAACTCGCAGTTTTCACGTTTTATGGCTGTTTTCATGAGCTATTGCCCATACTTTTATGGTTCTAGGGCGATTTACAGCAACCTTAAGACTCGATACATGTTAAAGACTTATGACCAAAAATCGTCTATTTCGCATTTTATGGTCATTTTCATGAGTTATTTCCCATAGTTTTGGGGTTCCAGGTGGATTTGCATTCCTCGTAAGAACCCTGACATGTTTGAGAGATATGACCAGAAACTCATCGCTTTCGCGTTTTATGGTTGTTTTCATGAGCTATTGCCCATAGTTTTTGGGTTCCAGGGCGATTTACATCAACCTTGAGACCTGATACATGTTTGAGAGATATGACCAAAAACTCGTCGTTTCCGTGTTTATGGCCATTTTGATGAGTGATTGCCCATAGTTTTTGGGTTCTAGTTGGATTTGCAAGGCATATAAGACACGTTATATGTTTGAGGTATATGACTAAATAATCGTAGTTTTCGTGATTTATGGCCGTTTTCATGAGCAATTGCCCACAGTTTACGGGTTCTAGGGCGATTTACAACAACCTTAAGATCTGAAACATGTTGCAAAGATATGACCCACAACTCGCAGTTTTCGCGTTGTATGGCTGTTTTCATGAGCTATTGCCCATACTTTTATGGTTCTAGGGCAATTTACAGCAACCTTAAGACTCGATACATGTTAAAGACTTATGACCAAAAATCGTCTATTTCGCATTTTATGGTCATTTTCATGAGTTATTTCCCATAGTTTTGGGGTTCCAGGTGGATTTCCATTCCTCGTAAGAACCTTGACATGTTTGAGAGATATGACCAGAAACTCATCGTTTTCGAGTTTTATGGCTGTTTTCGTGAGCTATTGCCCATATTTTTTGGGTTCCAGGGCGATTTACATCAACCTTGAGACCTGATACATGTTTGAGAGATATGACCAAAAACTCGTCGTTTTCGTGTTTATGGCCATTTTTATGAGTGATTGCCCACAGTTTTTGGGTTCCAGTTGGATTTGCATGGCCTGTAAGACCTGTTACATGTTTGAGATATATGACTAAAAAATCGTAGTTTTCGTGTTTTATGGGCGTTTTAATGACCTATTACCCACTGTTTAGGGGTTATAGGGCGATTTACAATGACCTTAAGACCTGATACATGTTGCAAGGATATGACCCAAAACTCGCAGTTTTCGCGTTTTATGGTTGTTTTCATGAGCTATTGCCCACCGTTCTATGTTTCTAGGGCGATTTACAGCAACCTTATGACCCGATACATGTTAAAGACTTATGACCAAAAATCATTTTTTTCCTATTTTATGGTCATTTTCATGAGTTATTGCCCACAGTTTTTGGGTTCCAGGCGGATTTGCATGCCTCATAAGAAATCTTCCATGTTTTAGAGATATGACCAGAAACTCGCCATTTTCATGTTTTATGGCCATTTTCATGTGCTATTGCCCTAGTTTTAGGCTTTCAGGGCGATTTACATCGACATTGAGACCTGATACATGTTTGACAGATGTGACCAAAAACTCGTCATTTCCTTGTTTATGGCCATTTTTATGAGTGATTGCCCATAGTTTTTGGGTTCTAGTTGGATTTTCAAGGCATGTAAGACCCGTTAAATGTTTGATATATATTACTAAAAAATCATAGTTTTCGTGTTTTATGGGCGTTTTAATGACCTATTACGCACTGTTTGGGGGTTCTACGGCGATTTACAACGACCTTAAGACCTGATACATGTTGCAAGGATATGACCCAAAACTCGCAGTTTTCGCGTTTTGTGGCTTTTTTCATGAGCTATTGCCCACAGTTTAATGGTTCTAGGGCGATTTACAGCAACCTCAAGACCGATACATGTTAATGACTTATGACCAAAAATCATCTTTTTCCCATATTCTGGTCATTTTCATGAGTTATTGCCCATAGTTTTTGGGTTCCAGGCGGATTTTCATGCCTCGTAAGAACCCTTCCTTGTTTGAGAGATATGACCAGAAACTCGCCGTTTTCGTGTTTTATGGTTGTTTTCATGAGCTATTCCCATAGTTTTAGGCTTCTAGGGCGATTTACAACGACCTCATGACCCGATACATGACCCAAAACTCGTCGTTTTTGTCTTTATCGCCATTTTCATGAGTTATTATCCACAGGTTTAGGGTTCAAGTTGGATTTCCAAGGCCTGTAAGACCCATTACATGTTTGAGGTATATGAATAAATAATCATAGTTTTCGTGATTTATGGATGTTATAATGAGCAATTGCCCACTATTTAGGGGTTCTAGGGCGATTTTCAACAACCTTAAGATCTGAAACATGTTGCAAAGATATGACCCACAACTCGCAGTTTTCACGTTTTATGGCTGTTTTCATGAGCTATTGCCCATACTTTTATGGTTCTAGGGCGATTTACAGCAACCTTAAGACTCGATACATGTTAAAGACTTATGACCAAAAATCGTCTATTTCGCATTTTATGGTCATTTTCATGAGTTATTTCCCATAGTTTTGGGGTTCCAGGTGGATTTGCATTCCTCGTAAGAACCCTGACATGTTTGAGAGATATGACCAGAAACTCATCGCTTTCGCGTTTTATGGTTGTTTTCATGAGCTATTGCCCATAGTTTTTGGGTTCCAGGGCGATTTACATCAACCTTGAGACCTGATACATGTTTGAGAGATATGACCAAAAACTCGTCGTTTCCGTGTTTATGGCCATTTTGATGAGTGATTGCCCATAGTTTTGGGTTCTAGTTGGATTTGCAAGGCATATAAGACCGTTATATGTTTGAGGTATATGAATAAATAATCGTAGTTTTCGTGATTTATGGCCGTTTTAATGAGCAATTGCCCACAGTTTACGGGTTCTAGGGCGATTTACAACAACCTTAAGATCTGAAACATGTTGCAAAGATATGACCCACAACTCGCAGTTTTCGCGTTGTATGGCTGTTTTCATGAGCTATTGCCCATACTTTTATGGTTCTAGGGCAATTTACAGCAACCTTAAGACTCGATACATGTTAAAGACTTATGACCAAAAATCGTCTATTTTGTATTTTATGGTCATTTTCATGAGTTATTTCCCATAGTTTTGGGGTTCCAGGTGGATTTCCATTCCTCGTAAGAACCTTGACATGTTTGAGAGATATGACCAGAAACTCATCGTTTTCGAGTTTTATGGCTGTTTTCGTGAGCTATTGCCCATATTTTTTGGGTTCCAGGGCGATTTACATCAACCTTGAGACCTGATACATGTTTGAGAGATATGACCAAAAACTCGTCGTTTTCGTGTTTATGGCCATTTTTATGAGTGATTGCCCACAGTTTTTGGGTTCCAGTTGGATTTGCATGGCCTGTAAGACCTGTTACATGTTTGAGATATATGACTAAAAAATCGTAGTTTTCGTGTTTTATGGGCGTTTTAATGACCTATTACCCACTGTTTAGGGGTTATAGGGCGATTTACAATGACCTTAAGACCTGATACATGTTGCAAGGATATGACCCAAAACTCGCAGTTTTCGCGTTTTATGGTTGTTTTCATGAGCTATTGCCCACCGTTCTATGTTTCTAGGGCGATTTACAGCAACCTTAAGACCCGATACATGTTAAAGACTTATGACCAAAAATCATCTTTTTCCTATTTTATGGTCATTTTCATGAGTTATTGCCCACAGTTTTTGGGTTCCAGGCGGATTTGCATGCCTCATAAGAAATCTTCCATGTTTTAGAGATATGACCAGAAACTCGCCATTTTCATGTTTTATGGCCATTTTCATGTGCTATTGCCCTAGTTTTAGGCTTTCAGGGCGATTTACATCGACATTGAGACCTGATACATGTTTGACAGATGTGACCAAAAACTCGTCATTTCCTTGTTTATGGCCATTTTTATGAGTGATTGCCCATAGTTTTTGGGTTCTAGTTGGATTTTCAAGGCATGTAAGACCCGTTAAATGTTTGATATATATGACTAAAAAATCATAGTTTTCGTGTTTTATGGCGTTTTAATGACCTATTACGCACTGTTTGGGGGTTCTACGGCGATTTACAACGACCTTAAGACCTGATACATGTTGCAAGGATATAACCCAAAACTCGCAGTTTTCGCGTTTTGTGGCTTTTTTCATGAGCTATTGCCCACAGTTTAATGGTTCTAGGGCGATTTACAGCAACCTCAAGACCCGATACATGTTAATGACTTATGACCAAAAATCATCTTTTTCCCATATTCTGGTCATTTTCATGAGTTATTGCCCATAGTTTTTGGGTTCCAGGCGGATTTTCATGCCTCGTAAGAACCCTTCCATGTTTGAGAGATATGACCAGAAACTCGCCGTTTTCGTGTTTTATGGTTGTTTTCATGAGCTATTCCCATAGTTTTAGGCTTCTAGGGCGATTTACAACGACCTCATGACCCGATACATGACCCAAAACTCGTCGTTTTTGTCTTTATCGCCATTTTCATGAGTTATTATCCACAGGTTTAGGGTTCAAGTTGGATTTCCAAGGCCTGTAAGACCCATTACATGTTTGAGGTATATGAATAAATAATCATAGTTTTCGTGATTTATGGATGTTATAATGAGCAATTGCCCACTATTTAGGGGTTCTAGGGCGATTTTCAACAACCTTAAGATCTGAAACATGTTGCAAAGATATGACCCACAACTCGCAGTTTTCACGTTTTATGGCTGTTTTCATGAGCTATTGCCCATACTTTTATGGTTCTAGGGCGATTTACAGCAACCTTAAGACTCGATACATGTTAAAGACTTATGACCAAAAATCGTCTATTTCGCATTTTATGGTCATTTTCATGAGTTATTTCCCATAGTTTTGGGGTTCCAGGTGGATTTGCATTCCTCGTAAGAACCCTGACATGTTTGAGAGATATGACCAGAAACTCATCGCTTTCGCGTTTTATGGTTGTTTTCATGAGCTATTGCCCATAGTTTTTGGGTTCCAGGGCGATTTACATCAACCTTGAGACCTGATACATGTTTGAGAGATATGACCAAAAACTCGTCGTTTCCGTGTTTATGGCCATTTTGATGAGTGATTGCCCATAGTTTTTGGGTTCTAGTTGGATTTGCAAGGCATATAAGACACGTTATATGTTTGAGGTATATGACTAAATAATCGTAGTTTTCGTGATTTATGGCCGTTTTAATGAGCAATTGCCCACAGTTTACGGGTTCTAGGGCAATTTACAACGACCTTAAGACCTGATACACGTTGCAAGGATATGACCCAAAACTCGCAGTTTTTGCGTTGTATGGCTGTTTTCATGAGCTATTGCCCATACTTTTATGGTTCTAGGGCAATTTACAGCAACCTTAAGACTCGATACATGTTAAAGACTTATGACCAAAAATCGTCTATTTTGTATTTTATGGTCATTTTCATGAGTTATTTCCCATAGTTTTGGGGTTCCAGGTGGATTTCCATTCCTCGTAAGAACCTTGACATGTTTGAGAGATATGACCAGAAACTCATCGTTTTCGAGTTTTATGGCTGTTTTCGTGAGCTATTGCCCATATTTTTTGGGTTCCAGGGCGATTTACATCAACCTTGAGACCTGATACATGTTTGAGAGATATGACCAAAAACTCGTCGTTTTCGTGTTTATGGCCATTTTTATGAGTGATTGCCCACAGTTTTTGGGTTCCAGTTGGATTTGCATGGCCTGTAAGACCTGTTACATGTTTGAGATATATGACTAAAAAATCGTAGTTTTCGTGTTTTATGGGCGTTTTAATGACCTATTACCCACTGTTTAGGGGTTATAGGGCGATTTACAATGACCTTAAGACCTGATACATGTTGCAAGGATATGACCCAAAACTCGCAGTTTTCGCGTTTTATGGTTGTTTTCATGAGCTATTGCCCACCGTTCTATGTTTCTAGGGCGATTTACAGCAACCTTAAGACCAGATACATGTTAAAGACTTATGACCAAAAATCATCTTTTTCCTATTTTATGGTCATTTTCATGAGTTATTGCCCACAGTTTTTGGGTTCCAGGCGGATTTGCATGCCTCATAAGAAATCTTCCATGTTTTAGAGATATGACCAGAAACTCGCCATTTTCATGTTTTATGGCCATTTTCATGTGCTATTGCCCTAGTTTTAGGCTTTCAGGGCGATTTACATCGACATTGAGACCTGATACATGTTTGACAGATGTGACCAAAAACTCGTCATTTCCTTGTTTATGGCCATTTTTATGAGTGATTGCCCATAGTTTTTGGGTTCTAGTTGGATTTTCAAGGCATGTAAGACCCGTTAAATGTTTGATATATATGACTAAAAAATCATAGTTTTCGTGTTTTATGGGCGTTTTAATGACCTATTACGCACTGTTTGGGGGTTCTACGGCGATTTACAACGACCTTAAGACCTGATACATGTTGCAAGGATATAACCCAAAACTCGCAGTTTTCGCGTTTTGTGGCTTTTTTCATGAGCTATTGCCCACAGTTTAATGGTTCTAGGGCGACTTACAGCAACCTCAAGACCCGATACATGTTAATGACTTATGACCAAAAATCATCTTTTTCCCATATTCTGGTCATTTTCATGAGTTATTGCCCATAGTTTTTGGGTTCCAGGCGGATTTTCATGCCTCGTAAGAACCCTTCCATGTTTGAGAGATATGACCAGAAACTAGCCGTTTTCGTGTTTTATGGTTGTTTTCATGAGCTATTCCCATAGTTTTAGGCTTCTAGGGCGATTTACAACGACCTCATGACCCGATACATGACCCAAAACTCGTCGTTTTTGTCTTTATCGCCATTTTCATGAGTTATTATCCACAGGTTTAGGGTTCAAGTTGGATTTCCAAGGCCTGTAAGACCCATTACATGTTTGAGGTATATGAATAAATAATCGTAGTTTTCGTGATTTATGGATGTTATAATGAGCAATTGCCCACTATTTAGGGGTTCTAGGGCGATTTTCAACAACCTTAAGATCTGAAACATGTTGCAAAGATATGACCCACAACTCGCAGTTTTCACGTTTTATGGCTGTTTTCATGAGCTATTGCCCATACTTTTATGGTTCTAGGGCGATTTACAGCAACCTTAAGACTCGATACATGTTAAAGACTTATGACCAAAAATCGTCTATTTCGCATTTTATGGTCATTTTCATGAGTTATTTCCCATAGTTTTGGGGTTCCAGGTGGATTTGCATTCCTCGTAAGAACCCTGACATGTTTGAGAGATATGACCAGAAACTCATCGCTTTCGCGTTTTATGGTTGTTTTCATGAGCTATTGCCCATAGTTTTTGGGTTCCAGGGCGATTTACATCAACCTTGAGACCTGATACATGTTTGAGAGATATGACCAAAAACTCGTCGTTTCCGTGTTTATGGCCATTTTGATGAGTGATTGCCCATAGTTTTTGGGTTCTAGTTGGATTTGCAAGGCATATAAGACACGTTATATGTTTGAGGTATATGACTAAATAATCGTAGTTTTCGTGATTTATGGCCGTTTTAATGAGCAATTGCCCACAGTTTACGGGTTCTAGGGCAATTTACAACGACCTTAAGACCTGATACACGTTGCAAGGATATGACCCAAAACTCGCAGTTTTTGCGTTGTATGGCTGTTTTCATGAGCTATTGCCCATACTTTTATGGTTCTAGGGCAATTTACAGCAACCTTAAGACTCGATACATGTTAAAGACTTATGACCAAAAATCGTCTATTTTGTATTTTATGGTCATTTTCATGAGTTATTTCCCATAGTTTTGGGGTTCCAGGTGGATTTCCATTCCTCGTAAGAACCTTGACATGTTTGAGAGATATGACCAGAAACTCATCGTTTTCGAGTTTTATGGCTGTTTTCGTGAGCTATTGCCCATATTTTTTGGGTTCCAGGGCGATTTACATCAACCTTGAGACCTGATACATGTTTGAGAGATATGACCAAAAACTCGTCGTTTTCGTGTTTATGGCCATTTTTATGAGTGATTGCCCACAGTTTTTGGGTTCCAGTTGGATTTGCATGGCCTGTAAGACCTGTTACATGTTTGAGATATATGACTAAAAAATCGTAGTTTTCGTGTTTTATGGGCGTTTTAATGACCTATTACCCACTGTTTAGGGGTTATAGGGCGATTTACAATGACCTTAAGACCTGATACATGTTGCAAGGATATGACCCAAAACTCGCAGTTTTCGCGTTTTATGGTTGTTTTCATGAGCTATTGCCCACCGTTCTATGTTTCTAGGGCGATTTACAGCAACCTTAAGACCCGATACATGTTAAAGACTTATGACCAAAAATCATCTTTTTCCTATTTTATGGTCATTTTCATGAGTTATTGCCCACAGTTTTTGGGTTCTAGGCGGATTTGCATGCCTCATAAGAAATCTTCCATGTTTTAGAGATATGACCAGAAACTCGCCATTTTCATGTTTTATGGCCATTTTCATGTGCTATTTCCCTAGTTTTAGGCTTTCAGGGCGATTTACATCGACATTGAGACCTGATACATGTTTGACAGATGTGACCAAAAACTCGTCATTTCCTTGTTTATGGCCATTTTTATGAGTGATTGCCCATAGTTTTTGGTTCTAGTTGGATTTTCAAGGCATGTAAGACCCGTTAAATGTTTGATATATATGACTAAAAAATCATATTTTTCGTGTTTTATGGGCGTTTTAATGACCTATTACGCACTGTTTGGGGGTTCTACGGCGATTTACAACGACCTTAAGACCTGATACATGTTGCAAGGATATAACCCAAAACTCGCAGTTGTCGCGTTTTGTGGCTTTTTTCATGAGCTATTGCCCACAGTTTAATGGTTCTAGGGCGATTTACAGCAACCTCAAGACCCGATACATGTTAATGACTTATGACCAAAAATCATCTTTTCCCATATTCTGGTCATTTTCATGAGTTATTGCCCATAGTTTTTGGGTTCCAGGCGGATTTTCATGCCTCGTAAGAACCCTTCCATGTTTGAGAGATATGACCAGAAACTCGCCGTTTTCGTGTTTTATGGTTGTTTTCATGAGCTATTCCCATAGTTTTAGGCTTCTAGGGCGATTTACAACGACCTCATGACCCGATACATGACCCAAAACTCGTCGTTTTTGTCTTTATCGCCATTTTCATGAGTTATTATCCACAGGTTTAGGGTTCAAGTTGGATTTGCAAGGCCTGTAAGACCCATTACATGTTTGGGTATATGACTAAATAATCGTAGTTTTCGTGATTTATGGATGTTATAATGAGCAATTGCCCACTATTTAGGGGTTCTAGGGCGATTTTCAACAACCTTAAGATCTGAAACATGTTGCAAAGATATGACCCACAACTCGCAGTTTTCACGTTTTATGGCTGTTTTCATGAGCTATTGCCCATACTTTTATGGTTCTAGGGCGATTTACAGCAACCTTAAGACCTGATACATATTAAAGACTTATGACCAAAAATCGTCTATTTCCATTTTATGGTCATTTTCATGAGTTATTTCCCATAGTTTTTGGGTTCCAGGTGGATTTGCATTCCTCGTAAAAACCCTGACATGTTTGAGAGATATGACCAGAAACTCACCGTTTTCGCTTTTATGGTCGTTTTCATGAGCTATTGCCCATAGTTTTAGGCTTCCAGGGCGATTTACATCGACCTTGAGACCTGATACATGTTTGAGAGATATGACCAAAAACTCGTCGTTTCCGTGTTTATGGCCATTTTGATGAGTGATTGCCCATAGTTTTTGGGTTCTAGTTGGATTTGCAAGGCATATAAGACACGTTATATGTTTGAGGTATATGACTAAATAATCGTAGTTTTCGTGATTTATGGCCGTTTTAATGAGCAATTGCCCACAGTTTACGGGTTCTAGGGCAATTTACAACGACCTTAAGACCTGATACACGTTGCAAGGATATGACCCAAAACTCGCAGTTTTTGCGTTGTATGGCTATTTTCATGAGCTATTGCCCATACTTTTATGGTTCTAGGGCAATTTACAGCAACCTTAAGACTCGATACATGTTAAAGACTTATGACCAAAAATCGTCTATTTTGTATTTTATGGTCATTTTCATGAGTTATTTCCCATAGTTTTGGGGTTCCAGGTGGATTTCCATTCCTCGTAAGAACCTTGACATGTTTGAGAGATATGACCAGAAACTCATCGTTTTCGAGTTTTATGGCTGTTTTCGTGAGCTATTGCCCATATTTTTTGGGTTCCAGGGCGATTTACATCAACCTTGAGACCTGATACATGTTTGAGAGATATGACCAAAAACTCGTCGTTTTCGTGTTTATGGCCATTTTTATGAGTGATTGCCCACAGTTTTTGGGTTCCAGTTGGATTTGCATGGCCTGTAAGACCTGTTACATGTTTGAGATATATGACTAAAAAATCGTAGTTTTCGTGTTTTATGGGCGTTTTAATGACCTATTACCCACTGTTTAGGGGTTATAGGGCGATTTACAATGACCTTAAGACCTGATACATGTTGCAAGGATATGACCCAAAACTCGCAGTTTTCGCGTTTTATGGTTGTTTTCATGAGCTATTGCCCACCGTTCTATGTTTCTAGGGCGATTTACAGCAACCTTAAGACCCGATACATGTTAAAGACTTATGACCAAAAATCATCTTTTTCCTATTTTATGGTCATTTTCATGAGTTATTGCCCACAGTTTTTGGGTTCTAGGCGGATTTGCATGCCTCATAAGAAATCTTCCATGTTTTAGAGATATGACCAGAAACTCGCCATTTTCATGTTTTATGGCCATTTTCATGTGCTATTGCCCTAGTTTTAGGCTTTCAGGGCGATTTACATCGACATTGAGACCTGATACATGTTTGACAGATGTGACCAAAAACTCGTCATTTCCTTGTTTATGGCCATTTTTATGAGTGATTGCCCATAGTTTTTGGGTTCTAGTTGGATTTTCAAGGCATGTAAGACCCGTTAAATGTTTGATATATATGACTAAAAAATCATAGTTTTCGTGTTTTATGGGCGTTTTAATGACCTATTACGCACTGTTTGGGGGTTCTACGGCGATTTACAACGACCTTAAGACCTGATACATGTTGCAAGGATATAACCCAAAACTCGCAGTTTTCGCGTTTTGTGGCTTTTTTCATGAGCTATTGCCCACAGTTTAATGGTTCTAGGGCGACTTACAGCAACCTCAAGACCCGATACATGTTAATGACTTATGACCAAAAATCATCTTTTTCCCATATTCTGGTCATTTTCATGAGTTATTGCCCATAGTTTTTGGGTTCCAGGCGGATTTTCATGCCTCGTAAGAACCCTTCCATGTTTGAGAGATATGACCAGAAACTCGCCGTTTTCGTGTTTTATGGTTGTTTTAATGAGCTATTCCCATAGTTTTAGGCTTCTAGGGCGATTTACAACGACCTCATGACCCGATACATAACCCAAAACTCGTCGTTTTTGTCTTTATCGCCATTTTCATGAGTTATTATCCACAGGTTTAGGGTTCAAGTTGGATTTGCATGGCCTGTAAGACCTGTTACATGTTTGGGGTATATGACTAAATAATCGTACATTTCATGATTTATGGATGTTATAATGAGCAATTGCCCACTATTTAGGGGTTCTAGGGCGATTTTCAACAACCTTAAGATCTGAAACATGTTGCAAAGATATGACCCACAACTCGCAGTTTTCACGTTTTATGGCTGTTTTCATGAGCTATTGCCCATACTTTTATGGTTCTAGGGTGATTTACAGCAACCTTAAGACCTGATACATATTAAAGACTTATGACCAAAAATCGTCTATTTCCCATTTTATGGTCAATTTCATGAGTTATTACCCATAGTTTTTGGGTTCCAGGCGGATTTGCATGCCTCATAAGAACCCTTCCATGCTTGAGAGATATGACTAGAAACTCACCGTTTTCATCTTTTATGGTCGTTTTCATGAGCTATTGCCCATAGTTTTAGGCTTCCAGGGCGATTTACATCGACCTTGAGACCTGATACATGTTTGAGAGATATGACCAAAAACTCATCGTTTTCGTGTTTATGACCATTTTTATGAGTGATTGCCCACAGTTTTTGGGTTCCAGTTGGATTTGCAAGGCCTGTAAGACCCATTACATGTTTAAGATGTATGACTAAATAATCGTAGTTTTCGTGTTTTATGGCCATTTTAATGAGCTATTGCCCACTATTTAGGGGTTCTAGGGAGATTTACAACGACCTTAAGACCTGATACATGTTGGAAAGATATGACCCAAAACTCGCAGTTTTCGTGTTGTATGGATGTTTTCATGAGCTATTGCCCACAGTTTTATAGTTCTAGGGCAATTTACAACAAACTTAAGACCCGGGACATGTTAGAGACTTATGACCAAAAAATCATCTTTTTCGTGTTTTACAGTCATTTTCATGAGTTATTGCCCATAGGTTTTGGGTTCTAGGAAGATTTGCATGCCTCGTAAGAACCCTTGCATGTTTGGGAGATATGACCAGAAACTCGTCGTTTTGGCGTGTTATGACCATTTTCATGAGTTACGCCCACAGTTTTGGGATTCTAGGGCGATTTACGACGACCTTATGACCCGATACATGCTTGAGAGTTATGTCCAAAAACTCGTCGTTTTCATGTTTATGGCCATTTTCATGAGTTATTGCCCACAGTTTTTGGGTTCCAGGCGGATTTGCATGCCTCGTAAGAACCCTTACATGTATTAGAGATATGACTAGAAACTCATCGTTTTCATGTTTTATGACCGTTTTCATGAGCAATTGCCCATAGTTTTTGGGTTCCAAGGCGATTTACATCAACCTTGACACCCGATACATGTTTGAGAGATATGACCAAAAGCTCGTCGTTTTCGAGTTTATGGCCATTTTAGGAGTTATTTTCCACAGTTTTTGGGTTCCATTTGGCTTTGGAAGGGCTATAAGACCCGTTACATGTACGAGATATATGACTAAAAAATCATAGTTTTCGTGTTTTATGGCCGTTTTAATGAGCTATTGCCCACTTTTTGGGGTTCTAGGGCGATTTACAACGACCTTAAGACATGATACATGTTAGAAAGATATGACCCAAAACTCGCAGTTTTCGTGTTTTATGGCCGTTTTAATGAGCTATTGCCCACAGTTTTATGGTTCTAGGGAGATTTACAGCAGCCATAAGACCCGATACATGTTAGAGACTGATGACCAAAAAATCATCTTTTTCGTGTTTTACGGTCATTTTCATGAGTTATTGCCCACAGTTTGGGTTCCAGGCGGATTTGCATGCCTCGTAAGAACCCTAACATGTTTGAGATATATAACCAGAAACTCACCGTTTTCATTTTTTATGACTGTTTTCATGAGCTATTGCCCACTGTTTTTTGGGTTCCAGGGCGATTTACATAGACCTTGACACCCGATACCTGTTTGAGACATATGACCAAAAGTTCATCGTTTTCGTGTTTATGGCCATTTTAGGAGATATTTTCCACAGTTTTTGGGTTCCATTTGGATTTGCAAGGGCTATAAGACCCGTTACATGTTTGAGATATATGACTAAAAATCATAGTTTTCGTGTTTTATGGTCGTTTTAATGAGCTATTGCCCACTATTTAGGGGTTCTAGGGTGATTTACAACGACCTGATACATGTTGGAAAGATATGACCCAAAAACTCGCAGTTTTCGCGTTGTATGGCTGTTTTCATGAGCTATTGCCCACAGTTTAATGGTTCTAGGGCGATTTCCAGCAACCATAAGACCCGATACATGTTAGAGACTGATGACCAAAAAATCATCTTTTTCGTGTTTTACGGTCAGTTTCATGAGTTATTGCCCATAGGTTTTGGGTTCTAGGAGGATTTGCATGCCTCGTAAGAACCCTTACATGTTTGGCAGATATGACCAGAAACTCGTCGTTTTGGCGTTTTATGACCGTTTTCATTTGTTATGCCCACAGTTTTGGGATTCTAGGGCGATTTACAACGACCTTACGACCCGATACATGCTAGAGAGTTATGACCAAAAACTCGTCGTTTTCATGTTTATGGCCATTTTCATGAGTTATTGCCCACCGTTTTTGGGTTCCAATTGGATTTTCAAGGCCTGTAAGACCCGTTACATGTTTGAGATATTTGACTAAAAAATTGTAGTTTTCCCGTTTTCATGAGCTATTTCCCACTGTTTTGGCGTTCTAGGGAGATTTACATCGACATTGAGACCCGATACATGTTTGAGAGATATGACGAAAAACTCGTTGTTTCCGTGATTATGGCCATTTTTATGAGTTATTGCGCATAGTTTTTGGGTTCTAGTTGGATTTGCAAGGCCTGTAAGACCTGTTACATGTTTGGGGTATATGACTAATTAATCGTACATTTCATGATTTATGGCCGTTTTAATGAGCAATTGCCCACGGTTTAGGGGTTCTAGGGCGATTTACAATGACCTTAAGACCTGATACATGTTGCAAGGATATGGCCCAAAACTCGCAGTTTTCCCATTTTATGGCTGTTTTCATGAGCTATTGCCCACAGTATATGGTTCTAGGGTGATTTCCAGCAACCATAAGACCTGATACATGTTAGAGACTGATGACCAAAAAATCATCTTTTTCGTGTTTTACGGTCATTTTCATGAGTTATTACCCACAGTTTTTGGGTTCCAGGCGGATTTGCATGCCTCGTAAGAACCCTTCCATGCTTGAGAGATATGACTAGAAACTCACCGTTTTCGTCTTTTATGGTCGTTTTCATGAGCTATTGCCCATAGTTTTAGGCTTCCAGGGCGATTTACATCGACCTTGAGACCTGATACATGTTTGAGAGATATGACCAAAAACTCGTCGTTTTCGTGTTTATGTCCATTTTTATGAGTGATTGCCCACAGTTTTTGGGTTCCAGTTAGATTTGCAAGGCCTGTAAGACCCATTACATGTTTAAGATATATGACTAAATAATCGTAGTTTTCATGTTTTATGGCCATTTTAATGAGCTATTGCCCACTATTTAGGGGTTCTAGGGAGATTTACAACGACCTTAAGACCTGATACATGTTGGAAAGATATGACCCAAAACTCGCAGTTTTCGTGTTGTATGGATGTTTACATGAGCTATTGCCCACAGTTTTATGGTTCTAGGGCAATTTACAACAAACTTAAGACCCGGGACATGTTAGAGACTTATGACCAAAAAATCATCTTTTTCGTGTTTTACAGTCATTTTCATGAGTTATTGCCCATAGGTTTTGGGTTCTAGGCAGATTTGCATGCCTCGTAAGAACCCTTGCATGTTTGGGAGATATGACCAGAAACTCGTCGTTTTGGCGTGTTATGACCATTTTCATGAGTTAGGCCCACAGTTTTGGGATTCTAGGGCGATTTACGACAACCTTATGACCCGATACATGCTTGAGAGTTATGTCCAAAAACTCGTCGTTTTCATGTTTATGGCCATTTTCATGAGTTATTGCCCACAGTTTTTGGGTTCCAGGCGGATTTGCATGCCTCGTAAGAACCCTTACATGTATTAGAGATATGACTAGAAACTCATCGTTTTCATGTTTTATGACCGTTTTCATGAGCTATTGCCCATAGTTTTTGGGTTCCAAGGCGATTTACATCAACCATGACACCCGATACATGTTTGAGAGATATGACCAAAAGCTCGTCGTTTTCGAGTTTATGGCCATTTTAGGAGTTATTTTCCACAGTTTTTGGCTTCCATTTGGCTTTGGAAGGGCTATAAGACCCGTTACATGTATGAGATATATGACTAAAAAATCGTAGTTTTCGTGTTTTATGGCCGTTTTAATGAGCTATTGCCCACTATTTAGGGGTTCTAGGGCGATTTACAACGACCTTAAGATAAGATACATGTTGGAAAGATATGACCCAAAACTTGCAGTTTTCGTGTTTTATGGCCGTTTAATGAGCTATTGCCCACAGTTTTATGGTTCTAGGGAGATTTACAGCAACCATAAGACCCGATACATGTTAGAGAATTATGACCAAAAAATCATCCTTTTCGTGTTTTACGGTCATTTTCATGAGTTATTGCCCACAGTTTGGGTTCCAGGCGGATTTGCATGCCTCGTAGGAACCCTAACATGTTTGAGAGATGTAACCAGAAACTCACCGTTTCCATTTTTTATGACTGTTTTCATGAGCTATTGCCCACTGTTTTTTGGGTTCGAGGGCTATTTACATCAAACTTGACACCCGATACCTGTTTGAGACATATGACCAAAAGCTCATCATTTTCGTGTTTATGGCCATTTTAGGAGATATTTTCCACAGTTTTTGGGTTCCATTTGGATTTGCAAGGGCTATAAGACCCGTTACATGTTTGTGATATATGACGAAAAATCATAGTTTTCGTGTTTTATGGTCGTTTTAATGAGCTATTGCCCACTATTTAGGGGTTCTAGGGCGATTTACAACGACCTTAAGACCTGATACATGTTGGAAAGATATGACCCAAAAACTCGCAGTTTTCGCGTTGTATGGCTGTTTTCATGAGTTATTGCCCACAGTTTAATGGTTCTAGGGCGATTTCCAGCAACCATAAGACCCGATACATGTTAGAGACTGATGACAAAAAAATCATCTTTTTCGTGTTTTACGGTCATTTTCATGAGTTCTTGCCCACAGTTTGGGTTCCAGGCGGATTTGCATGCCTCGTAAGAACCCTGACATGTTTGAGAGATATAACCAGAAACTCACCGTTTTCATTTTTTATGACTGTTTTCATGAGCTATTGCCCACTGTTTTTGGGTTCCAGGGCGATTTACATAGACCTTGACACCCGATACCTGTTTGAGACATATGACCAAAAGCTCATAGTTTTCGTGTTTATGGCCATTTTAGGAGATATTTTCCACAGTTTTTGGGTTCCATTTGGATTTGCAAGGGCTATAAGACCCATTACATGTTTGAGATATATGACTAAAATCATAGTTTTCGTGTTTTATGGTCGTTTTTAATGAGCTATTGCCCACTATTTAGGGGTTCTAGGGCGATTTACAACGACCTTAAGACCTGATACATGTTGGAAAGATATGACCCAAAAACTCGCAGTTTTCGCGTTGTATGGCTGTTTTCATGAGCTATTGCCCACAGTTTAATGGTTCTAGGGCGATTTCCAGCAACCATAAGACCCGATACATGTTAGAGACTGATGATCAAAAAATCATCTTTTTCGTGTTTTACGGTCATTTTCATGAGTTATTGCCCATAGGTTTGGGTTCCAGGAGGATTTGCATGCCTCGTAAGACCCCTTACATGTTTGGCAGATATGACCAGAAACTCGTCGTTTTGGCGTTTTATGACCGTTTTCATTTGTTATGCCCACAGTTTTGGGATTCTAGGGCGATTTACAACGACCTTACGACCCGATACATGCTAGAGAGTTATGACCAAAAACTCGTCGTTTTCATGTTTATGGCCATTTTCATGAGTTATTGCCCACCGTTTTTGGGTTCCAGTTGGATTTTCAAGGCCTGTAAGACCCGTTACATGTTTGAGATATTTGACTAAAAAATTGTAGTTTTCCCGTTTTCATGAGCTATTTCCCACTGTTTTGGCGTTCTAGGGAGATTTACATCGACATTGAGACCCGATACATGTTTGAGAGATATGACCAAAAACTCGTTGTTTCCGTGTTTATGGCCATTTATATGAGTGATTGCGCATAGTTTTTGGGTTCTAGTTGGATTTGCAAGGCCTGTAAGACCTGTTACATGTTTGAGGTATATGACTAAATAATAGTACATTTCATGATTTATGGCCGTTTTAATGAGCAATTGCCCACAATTTAGGGGTTCTAGGGCGATTTACAATGACCATAAGACCTGATACATGTTGCAAGGATATGACCCAAAACGCGCAGTTTTCCCATTTTATGGCTGTTTTCATGAGCTATTGCCCATAGTATATGGTTCTAGGGCGATTTACAGCAACCTTAAGACCCGATACATATTAAAGACTTATGACCAAAAATCGTCTTTTTTCCATTTTATGGTCATTTTCATGAGTTATTACCCACAGTTTTTGGGTTCCAGGCGGATTTGCATGCCTCGTAAGAACCCTTCCACGCTTGAGAGATATGACTAGAAACTCACTATTTTCGTCTTTTATGGTCGTTTTCATGAGCTATTGCCCATAGTTTTAGGCTTCCAGGGCGATTTACATCGACCTTGAGACCTGATACATGTTTGAGAGATATGACCAAAAACTCGTCGTTTTCGTGTTTCTGACCATTTTTATGAGTGATTGCCCACAGTTTTTGGGTTCCAGTTGGATTTGCATGGCCTGTAATACCCATTACATGTTTAAGATATATGACTAAATAATCGTAGTTTTCGTGTTTTATGGCCATTTTAATGAGCTATTGCCCACTATTTAGGGGTTCTAGGGCGATTTACAACGACCTTAAGACCTGATACATGTTGGAAAGATATGACCCAAAACTCGCAGTTTTCGTGTTGTATGGATGTTTTCATGAGCTATTGCCCACAGTTTTATGGTTCTAGGGCAATTTACAACAACCTTAAGACCCGATACATGTTAGAGACTGATGACCAAAAAATCATCTTTTTCGTGTTTTACAGTCATTTTCATGAGTTATTCCCCATAGGTTTTGGGTTCTAGGCAGATTTGCATGCCTCGTAAGAACCCTTGCATGTTTGGGAGATATGACCAGAAACTCGTTGTTTTGGCGTGTTATGACCATTTTCATGAGTTAGGCCCACAGTTTTGGGATTCTAGGGCGATTTACGACGACCTTATGACCCGATACATGCTTGAGAGTTATGTCCAAAAACTCGTCGTTTTCATGTTTATGGCCATTTTCATGAGTTATTGCCCACAGTTTTTGGGTTCCAGGCGGATTTGCATGCCTCGTAAGAACCCTTACATGTATTAGAGATATGACTAGAAACTCATCGTTTTCATGTTTTATGACCGTTTTCATGAGCTATTGCCCATAATTTTTGGGTTATGAGGCGATTTACATCAACCATGACACCCGATACATGTTTGAGAGATATGACCAAAAGCTCGTCGTTTTCGAGTTTATGGCCATTTTAGGAGTTATTTTCCACAGTTTTTGGCTTCCATTTGGCTTTGGAAGGGCTATCAGACCCGTTACATGTATGAGATATATGGCTAAAAAATCGTAGTTTTCGTGTTTTATGGCCGTTTTAATGAGCTATTGCCCACAATTTAGGGGTTTTAGGGCGATTTACAATGACCTTAAGATATGATACATGTTGGAAAGATATGACCCAAAACTTGCAGTTTTCGTGTTTTATGGCCGTTTTAATGAGCTATTGCCCACAGTTTTATGGTTCTAGGGCGATTTACAGCAACCATAAGACCCGATACATGTTAGAGAATTATGACCAAAAAATCATCTTTTCGTGTTTTACGGTCATTTTCATGAGTTATTGCCCACAGTTTGGGTTCCAGGCGGATTTGCATGCCTCGTAGGAACCCTAACATGTTTGAGAGATATAACCAGAAACTCACCGTTTTCATTTTTTATGACTGTTTTCATGAGCTATTGCCCACTGTTTTTGGGTTCGAGGGCTATTTACATGGACCTTGACACCCGATACCTGTTTGAGACATATGACCAAAAGCTCATCGTTATCGTGTTTATGGCCATTTTAGGAGATATTTTCCACGGATTTTGGGTTCCATTTGGATTTGCAAGGGCTATAAGACCCGTTACATGTTTGAGATATATGACTAAAAATCATAGTGTTCGTGTTTTATGGTCGTTTTAATGAGCTATTTCCCACTATTTAGGGGTTCTAGGGCGATTTACAACGACCTTAAGACCTGATACATGTTGGAAAGATATGACCCAAAAACTCGCAGTTTTCGCGTTGTATGGCTGTTTTCATGAGCTATTGCCCACAGTTTAATGGTTCTAGGGCGATTTCCAGCAACCATAAGACCCGATACATGTTAGAGACTGATGACCAAAAAATCATCTTTTTCGTGTTTTACGGTCATTATAATGAGTTCTTGCCCACAGTTTGGGTTCCAGGCAGATTTGCATGCCTCGTAAGAACCCTGACATGTTTGAGAGATATAAGCAGAAACTCACCGTTTTCATTTTTTATGACTGTTTTCATGAGCTATTGCCCACTGTTTTTGGGTTCCAGGTCGATTTACATAGACCTTGAAAACCGATACCTGTTTGAGACATATGACCAAAAGCTCATCGTTTTCGTGTTTATGGCCATTTTAGGAGATATTTTCCACAGTTTTTGGGTTCCATTTGGATTTGCAAGGTCTATAAGACCCGTTACATGTTTGAGATATATGACTAAAAATCATAGTTTTCGTGTTTTTATGGTCGTTTTATGAGCTATTGCCCCTATTTAGGGGTTCTAGGGCGATTTACAACGACCTTAAGACCTGATACATGTTGGAAAGATATGACCCAGAAACTCGCAGTTTTCGCGTTGTATGGCTGTTTTCATGAGCTATTGCCCACAGTTTAATGGTTCTAGGACGATTTCCAGCAACCATAAGACCCGATACATGTTAGAGACTGATGATCAAAAAATCATCTTTTTCGTGTTTTACGGTCAGTTTCATGAGTTATTGCCCATAGGTTTTGGGTTCTAGGAGGATTTGCATGCCTCGTAAGAACCCTTACATGTTTGGCAGATATGACCAGAAACTCGTCGTTTTGGCGTTTTATGACCGTTTTCATTTGTTATGCCCACAGTTTGGGATTCTAGGGGATTTACAACTACCTTAAGACCCGATACATGCTAGAGAGTTATGACCAAAAACTCGTCGTTTTCATGTTTATG
>CAJUWN010001875.1:0-33526 GCA_910589765.1 Avena atlantica | reverse complement strand
TTTTTTAGGTCATATTATGATGTAAAACCATGTTGCTTCACAAGGGGGAGGGAACTTTCGTACCCGGTTTCACCGGAACGGGGGAGTTTCCCCTTATATAAGTCCATAACCTTAACTTTAGGTTATAGCGCACGCATGCGAAGGGGGACACATGCACCCGGGGACTAGGTTTTGCATGTTTCAAACATAGCACCAAGCTTCCATGAATGTGCTATTGCCACATGCAATTCCTTGAGTATTTCCGACGCCCCGGAGCGTTGTCTCCTGCGGAAACCCTGATCCGTGGGCATTAGATCGCCTACCCCCCTAGACGTCCCCTGTGACAGGGGTAGCCCGGAGTAGCACTCTCTTGTTTTGTGTTGTTTAGGTCATATGATGATGTAAAACCATGTTGCTTCACAAGGGGAGGGCATTATCCTACCGTTTTCAGCGGAACGGGGAGTTTCCCCCTTATATAAGTCTGGAACCTTAGCTGTAGGTTACAGCGCACGCATGCGAAGGGGGACACATTCACACCGGGACTAGGTTTGCATGTTTCAACATAGCACCACACTTCCATGCATGTGTTACGGCCCACATGCAAGTTCTTGAGGTATTCGACGCCCGGAGCGTGTTCTCCTGCGGAACCCTGATCTGCGGGCATCTGTGATCGTCTCCCCCTAGACCGTCCCTCTAGACAGGGGTAGCCCGGAGTAGCACTCTCTTGTTTTGTGTGTGTTTAGGTCATATGATGATGTAAAACCATGTTGCTTCACAAGGGGATGGCACTATCCTACCCGGTTTCACCGGAACGGGGAGTTTCCCCCTTATATAAGTCCAGAATCTTAGCTTTGGGTTACAGCGCACGCATGCGAAGGGAGCCACATGCACCTGGGGACTAGGTTTGCATGTTTCAAACATAGCACCACACTTCCCTGCATGTGCTAGGGCCACATGCATGTACTTGAGGTATTCCGACGCCCCGGGCGTGGTCTCCTGCATAAACCTGATCGTGGGCATCAGATCGTCTACCCCCTAGATGTCCCTCTGGCAGGGGTAGCCGGAGTAGCACTCTCTTGTTTTGTGTTTGTTAGTCATATAATGATGTAAAACCATGTTTATTCACAAGGGGAGGAAACTATCCTACCCGGTTTCACCGGAACAGGGATTTCCCCCTTATATAAGTCCAGAACCTTAGCTTTAGGTTACAGCGCATGCATGCGAAGGGGGACACATGCACCCGGGACTAGGTTTTGCATGTTTCAACATAGCACCAGACTGCCATGCATGTGCTAGGGCCACATGCAAGTACTTGAGGTATTCCGATGCCCCGGAGCGTGGTCTCCTGCGGAACCCTGATCTGTGGGCATCGGATCGTCTACCCCCCCTAGACGTCCTCTCACAGGGTTAGCCCGGAGTAGCACTCTCTTGTTTTTGGTTTGTTTAGGTCATATGATGATGTAAAAACCATGTTTCTTCACAAGGGGAGGCACTATCCTAACCGGTTTCACCGGAACGGGGAGTTTCCCCCTTATATAAGTCTAGAACCTTAGCTTTAGATTACAGCGCACGCACGCGACCGTGGACACATGCACCCGGGGACTAGGTTTTGCATGTTTCAACATAGCACCACACTTCCAAGCATGTGCTAGGGCCACATGCAAGTCCTCGAGGTATTCCGACGCCCCGGAGCGTGGTCTCCTGCGGAACCCTAATCTGTGACATCGGATCGTCTACCCATAGACGTCCCTCTGACAGGGGTAGCCCGGAGTAGCACTCTATTGTTTTTGTTTTTGTTTAGGTCATATGATGATGTAAAACCATGTTGCTTCACAAGGGGAGGGCACTATCCTACCCGGTTTCACCGGAACAGGGAGTTTGCCCCTTATATAATCCAGAACCTTAGCTTTAGGTTACAGCGCACGCATGCGAAGGGGGACACATGCACCCGGGACTAGGTTTTGCATGTTTTAACATGGCACCACACTTCCATGCATGTGCTAGGGCCACATGCAAGTCCATGAGGTATTCCGACGCCCCGGACCGTGGTCTCCTATGGAACCCTAATCTGTGGGCATTAGATCGTCTACCCCCCTAGACGTCCCCTCTGACAGGGGTAGCCCGGAGTAGCACTCTCTGTTTTTGTGTTTTTTTTAGGTCATATGATGATGTAAAACCATGTTGCTTCACAAGGGGAGGGCACTATCCTACCCGGTTTCACTGGAACAGGGAGTTTCCCCCCTTATATAAGTCGAGACCTTAGCTTTAGGTGACAGCGCACGCATGCGAAGGGGGACACATGCACCCGGGACTAGGTTTTGCATGTTTCAACATAGCATCACACAGTTCCATGCATGTGCTAGGGCCACATGCAAGTCCTTGAGGTATTCCGACGCCCCGGACCGTGGTCTCCCGAGGAACCCTGATCTATGGGCATCAGATCGTCTACCCCCCTAGACGTCCCTCTGAAAGGGGTATCCCGGAGTAGCACTCTCTTGTTTTGTTTTGTTTAGGTCATATGATGATGTAAAACCATGTTGCTTCACAAGGGGAGGGCACTATCCTACCCGGTTTCACTGGAACGGGGAGTTTTTCCCCCTTATATAAGTCCAGAACCTTAGCTTTAGGTTACAGCGCATGCATGCGAAGGGGGACACATGCACCCGGGGACTAGGTTTTGCATGTTTCAACATAGCACCACACTGCCATGCATGTGCTAGGGCCACATGCAAGTCCTTGAGGTATTCCGACGCCCCAAACCGTGGTCTCCTGCGGAAACCATATCTGTGGGCATCAGATCGTCTACCCCAATAGACGTCCCTCTGACAGGGGTAGCCCAGAGTAGCACTCTCTTGTTTTGTGTTTGCTTAGGTCATATGATGATGTAAAACCATGTTGCTTCACAAGGGGAGGGCACTATCCTACCCGGTTTCACCGGAACGGGGAGTTTCCCCCTTATATGAGTCCAGAACCTTAGCTTTAGGTTACAGCGCACGCATGCGAAGGGGGACACATGCACCCGGGGACTAGGTTTTGCATGTTTCAAACATAGCACCACACTTCCATGCATGTGCTAGGGCCACATGCAAGTCCTTGAGGTATTCCGACGCCCTTAGCGTGGTCTCCTGCGGAACCCTAATCTGTGGGCATCGAATCATCTACCCCCTAGACGTCCCTCTGACAGTGGTAGCCCGGACTAGCACTCTCTTGTTTTTTGTTTTTTTAGGTCATATGATGATGTAAAACCATGTTGCTTCACAAGTGGAGGGCACTATCCTTCCCGGTTTCACCGGAACGGGGAGTTTCCCCCTTATATAAGTCTAGAACCTTACCTGTCGGTTACAGCGCACGCATGCGAAGGGGACACATGCACACGGGGACTAGGTTTTGCATGTTTCAACATAGCACCCCACTTCCATGCATGTGCTAGGGCCCCATGCAAGTTCTTGAGGTATTCCGATGCCCCGGAGCGTGTTCTCCTGCGGAACCTGATCTGCGGGCATCAGATCGTCTACCCCTAGACGTCCCTCTGACAGGGGTAGCCCGGAGTAGCACTCTCTTGTTTTGTGTGTGTTTAGGTCATATGATGATGTAAAACCATGTTGCTTCACAAGGGGAGGGCACTATCCTACCCGGTTTCACCGGAACGGGGAGTTTCCCGCTTATATAAGTCCAGAATCATAGCTTTGGGTTACAGCGCACGCATGCGAAGGGGGACACATGCACCGGGGACTAGGTTTGCATGTTTTCAACATAGCATCACACAGTTCCATGCATGTGCTAGGGCCACATGCAAGTCCTTGAGGTATTCCGACGCCCCGGAGCGTGGTCTCCTGCAGAAACCTGATCTGTGGGCATCGGATCGTCTACCCCCTAGACGTCCCTCTGGCAGGGGTAGCCCGGAGTAGCACTCCTCTTGTGTGTTTAGGTAATATGATGATGTAAAACCATGTTGCTTCACAAGGGGAGGGCACTATCTTACCGGTTTCACTCGGAACGGGGAGTTTCCCGCTTATATAAGTCCAGAACCTTAGCTGTACGTTCCAGCGCACGCATGCGAAGGGGGACACATGCACCCGGGTACTAGGTTTTGCATGTTTCAACATAGCACCAGACTTCCATGCATGTGCTAGGGCAACATGCAAGTCCTTGAGGTATTCTGACGCCCCGGAGCGTGTCTCCTGCGAAACCCTGATCTGTGGGCATCGGATCGTCTACCCCCCTAGACGTCCCTCTCACAGGGTTAGCCCGGAGTAGCACTCTCTTGTTTTTTGTTGTCTAGGTCATATGATGATGTAAAAACCATGTTTCTTCACAAGGGGAGGGCACTATCCTACCGGTTTCACTGGAACGGGGAGTTTCCCGCTTATATAACTCCAGAACCTTAGCTTTAGGTTACAGCGCACGCATGCGAAGGGGGACACATGCACCCGGGGACTAGGTTTTGCATGTTTCAACATAGAACCACACTTCCATGCATGTTCTAGTGCCACATGCAAGTCCTTGAGGTATTCCGACGCCCCGGAGCGTGGTCTCCTACGGAACCCTGATCTGTGGGCATCACATCGTCTACCCCCCTAGACATCCCCCTGACAGGGGTAGACCGTAGTAGCACTCTATTGTTTTGTGTTTTTTTAGGTCATATTATGATGTAAAACCATGTTGCTTCACAAGGGGAGGGAACTTTCGTACCCGGTTTCACCGGAACGGGGAGTTTTCCCCTTATATAAGTCCATAACCTTAACTTTAGGTTATAGCGCACGCATGCGAAGGGGGACACATGCACCCGGGGACTAGGTTTTGCATGTTTCAACATAGCACCAAGCTTCCATGAATGTGCTATTGCCACATGCAATTCCTTGAGGTATTCGACGCCCCGGAGCGTTGTCTCCTGCGGAACCCTGATCCGTGGGCATTAGATCGCCTTCCCCCTAGACGTCCCTGTGACAGGGGTAGCCCGGAGTAGCACTCTCTTGTTTTGTGTTTTTTTAGGTCATATGATGATGTAAAACCATGTTGCTTCACAAGGGGAGGGCATTATCCTACCCGGTTTCAGCGGAACGGGGAGTTTCCCCCTTATATAAGTCTGGAACCTTAGCTGTAGGTTACAGCGCACGCATGCGAAGGGGGACACATTCACACCGGGACTAGGTTTTGCATGTTTCAACATAGCACCACACTTCCATGCATGTGGTACGGCCACATGCAAGTTCTTGAGGTATTCCGACACCCCGGAGCGTGTTCTCCTGCGGAACCCTGATCTGCGGGCATCTGATCGTCTACCCCCCTAGACGTCCCTCTAACAGGGGTAGCCCGGAGTAGCACTCTCTTGTTTTGTGTGTGTTTAGGTCATATGATGATGTAAAACCATGTTGCTTCACAAGGGGATGGCACTATCCTACCCGGTTTCACCGGAACGGGGAGTTTCCCCCTTATATAAGTCCAGAATCTTAGCTTTGGGTTACAGCGCACGCATGCGAAGGGAGCCACATGCACCTGGGGACTAGGTTTTGCATGTTTCAACATAGCACCACACTTCCATGCATGTGCTAGGGCCACATGCATGTACTTGAGGTATTCCGACGCCCCGGAGCGTGGTCTCCTGCATAACCCTGATCTGTGGGCATCAGATCGTCTACCCCCTAGATGTCCTCTGGCAGGGGTAGCCGGAGTAGCACTCTCTTGTTTGTGTTTGTTTAGGTCATATAATGATGTAAAACCATGTTTATTCACAAGGGGAGGAAACTATCCTACCCGGTTTCACCGGAACAGGGATTTCCCCCTTATATAAGTCCAGAACCTTAGCTTTAGGTTACAGCGCATGCATGCGAAGGGGGACACATGCACCCGGGGACTAGGTTTTGCATGTTTCAACATAGCACCAGACTGCCATGCATGTGCTAGGGCCACATGCAAGTACTTGAGGTATTCCGATGCCCCGGAGCGTGGTCTCCTGCGGAACCCTGATCTGTGGGCATCGGATCGTCTACCCCCCTAGACGTCCCTCTCACAGGGTTAGCCCGGAGTAGCACTCTCTTGTTTTTTGTTTGTTTAGGTCATATGATGATGTAAAACCATGTTTCTTCACAAGGGGAGGGCACTATCCTAACCGGTTTCACCGGAACGGGGAGTTTCCCCCTTATATAAGTCTAGAACCTTAGCTTTAGATTACAGCGCACGCACGCGACCGTGGACACATGCACCCGGGGACTAGGTTTTGCATGTTTCAACATAGCACCACACTTCCATGCATGTGCTAGGGCCACATGCAAGTCCTCGAGGTATTCCGACGCCCCGAAGCGTGGTCTCCTGCGGAACCCTAATCTGTGGACATCGGATCGTCTACCCATAGACGTCCCTCTGACAGGGGTAGCCCGGAGTAGCACTCTATTGTTTTGTTTTTGTTTAGGTCATATGATGATGTAAAACCATGTTGCTTCACAAGGGGAGGGCACTATCCTACCCGGTTTCACCGGAACAGGGAGTTTGCCCCTTATATAATCCAGAACCTTAGCTTTAGGTTACAGCGCACGCATGCGAAGGGGACACATGCACCCGGGGACTAGGTTTTGCATGTTTTAAACATGGCACCACACTTCCATGCATGTGCTAGGGCCACATGCAAGTCCATGAGGTATTCCGACGCCCCGGACCGTGGTCTCCTATGGAACCCTAATCTGTGGGCATTAGATCGTCTACCCCCCTAGACGTCCCTCTGACAGGGGTAGCCCGGAGTAGCACTCTCTTGTTTTGTGTTTTTTTAGGTCATATGATGATGTAAAAACCATGTTGCTTCACAAGGGGAGGGCACTATCCTACCCGGTTTCACTGGAACAGGGAGTTTCCCCCTTATATAAGTCGAGAACCTTAGCTTTAGGTGACAGCGCACGCATGCGAAGGGGGACACATGCACCCGGGGACTAGGTTTTGCATGTTTCAACATAGCATCACACAGTTCCATGCATGTGCTAGGGCCACATGCAAGTCCTTGAGGTATTCCGACGCCCCGGACCGTGGTCTCCCGAGGAACCCTGATCTATGGGCATCAGATCGTCTACCCCCCTAGACGTCCCTCTGAAAGGGGTATCCCGGAGTAGCACTCTCTTGTTTTGTTTTTGTTTAGGTCATATGATGATGTAAAACCATGTTGCTTCACAAGGGGAGGGCACTATCCTACCCGGTTTCACTGGAACGGGGAGTTTCCCCCTTATATAAGTCCAGAACCTTAGCTTTAGGTTACAGCGCATGCATGCGAAGGGGGACACATGCACCCGGGGACTAGGTTTTGCATGTTTCAACATAGCACCACACTGCCATGCATGTGCTAGGGCCACATGCAAGTCCTTGAGGTATTCCGACGCCCCAAACCGTGGTCTCCTGCGGAACCATAATCTGTGGGCATCAGATCGTCTACCCCAATAGACGTCCCTCTGACAGGGGTAGCCCAGAGTAGCACTCTCTTGTTTTGTGTTTGCTTAGGTCATATGATGATGTAAAACCATGTTGCTTCACAAGGGGAGGGCACTATCCTACCCGGTTTCACCGGAACGGGGAGTTTCCCCCTTATATGAGTCCATAACCTTAGCTTTAGGTTACAGCGCACGCATGCGAAGGGGGACACATGCACCCGGGGACTAGGTTTTGCATGTTTCAACATAGCACCACACTTCCATGCATGTGCTAGGGCCACATGCAAGTCCTTGAGGTATTCCGACGCCCCTTAGCGTGGTCTCCTGCGGAACCCTAATCTGTGGGCATCGGATCATCTACCCCCCTAGACGTCCCTTTGACAGTGGTAGCCCGGACTATCACTCTCTTGTTTTTTGTTTTTTTAGGTCATATGATGATGTAAAACCATGTTGCTTCACAAGTGGAGGGCACTATCCTACCCGGTTTCACCGGAACGGGGAGTTTCCCCCTTATATAAGTCTAGAACCTTACCTGTCGGTTACAGCGCACGCATGCGAAGGGGGACACATGCACACGGGGACTAGGTTTTGCATGTTTCAACATAGCACCACACTTCCATGCATGTGCTAGGGCCCCATGCAAGTTCTTGAGGTATTCCGATGCCCCGGAGCGTGTTCTCCTGCGGAACCATGATCTACGGGCATCAGATCGTCTACCCCGTAGACGTCCCTCTGACAGGGGTAGCCCGGAGTAGCACTCTCTTGTTTTGTGTGTGTTTAGGTCATATGATGATGTAAAACCATGTTGCTTCACAAGGGGAGGGCACTATCCTACCCGGTTTCACCGGAACGGGGAGTTTCCCCCTTATATAAGTCCAGAATCTTAGCTTTGGGTTACAGCGCACGCATGCGAAGGGGGACACATGCACCCGGGGACTAGGTTTTGCATGTTTCAACAATAGCATCACACAGTTCCATGCATGTGCTAGGGCCACATGCAAGTCCTTGAGGTATTCCGACGCCCCGGAGCGTGGTCTCCTGCAGAACCCTGATCTGTGGGCATCGGATCGTCTACCCCCTAGACGTCCCTCTGGCAGGGGTAGCCCGGAGTAGCACTCTCTTGTTTTGTGTTTGTTTAGGTCATATGATGATGTAAAACCATGTTGCTTCACAAGGGGAGGGCACTATCCTACCGGGTTTCATCGGAACGGGGAGTTTCCCCCTTATATAAGTCCAGAACCTTAGCTGTACGTTCCAGCGCACGCATGCGAAGGGGGACACATGCACCCGGGTACTAGGTTTTGCATGTTTCAACATAGCACCAGACTTCCATGCATGTGCTAGGGCAACATGCAAGTCCTTGAGGTATTCTGACGCCCCGGAGCGTGGTCTCCTGCGAAACCCTGATCTGTGGGCATCGGATCGTCTACCCCCCTAGACGTCCCTCTCACAGGGTTAGCCCGGAGTAGCACTCTCTTGTTTTTTGTTTGTCTAGGTCATATGATGATGTAAAACCATGTTTCTTCACAAGGGGAGGGCACTATCCTACCCGGTTTCACTGGAACGGGGAGTTTCCCCCTTATATAACTCCAGAACCTTAGCTTTAGGTTACAGCGCACGCATGCGAAGGGGGACACATGCACCCGGGGACTAGGTTTTGCATGTTTCAAAATAGCACCACACTTACATGCATGTTCTAGTGCCACATGCAAGTCCTTGAGGTATTCCGACGCCCCGGAGCGTGGTCTCCTGCGGAACCCTGATCTGTGGGCATCACATCGTCTACCCCCTAGACGTCCCCTGACAGGGGTAGACCGTAGTAGCACTCTATTTTTTGTGTTTTTTTAGGTCATATTATGATGTAAAACCATGTTGCTTCACAAGGGGAGGAACTTTCGTACCCGGTTTCACCGGAACGGGGAGTTTCCCCCTTATATAAGTCCATAACCTGAACTTTAGGTTATAGCGCACGCATGCGAAGGGGGACACATGCACCCGGGGACTAGGTTTTGCATGTTTCAACATAGCACCAAGCTTCCATGAATGTGCTATTGCCACATGCAATTCCTTGAGGTATTTCGACGCCCCGGAGCGTTGTCTCCTGCGGAACCCTGATCCGTGGGCATTAGATCGCCTACCCCCCTAGACGTCCCTGTGACAGGGGTAGCCCGGAGTAGCACTCTCTTGTTTTGTGTTGTTTAGGTCATATGATGATGTAAAACCATGTTGCTTCACAAGGGGAGGGCATTATCCTACCCGGTTTCAGCGGAACGGGGAGTTTCCCCCTTATATAAGTCTGGAACCTTAGCTGTAGGTTACAGCGCACGCATGCGAAGGGGGACACATTCACCCGGGGACTAGGTTTTGCATGTTTCAACATAGCACCACACTTCCATGCATGTGGTACGGCCACATGCAAGTTCTTGAGGTATTCCGACACCCCGGAGCATGTTCTCCTGCGGAACCCTGATCTGCGGGCATCTGATCGTCTACCCCCCTAGATGTCCCTCTAAAAGGGGTAGCCCGGAGTAGCACTCTCTTGTTTTGTGTGTGTTTAGGTCATATGATGATGTAAAACCATGTTGCTTCACAAGGGGATGGCACTATCCTACCCGGTTTCACCGGAACAGGGAGTTTCCCCCTTATATAAGTCCAGAATCTTAGCTTTGGGTTACAGCGCACGCATGCGAAGGGGGCCACATGCACCTGGGGACTAGGTTTTGCATGTTTCAACATAGCACCACACTTCCATGCATGTGCTAGGGCCACATGCATGTACTTGAGGTATTTCGACGCCCCGGAGCGTGGTCTCCTGCATAACCCTGATCTGTGGGCATCAGATCGTCTACCCCCTAGATGTCCCTCTGGCAGGGGTAGCCCGGAGTAGCACTCTCTTGTTTTGTGTTTGTTTAGGTCATATAATGATGTAAAACCTTGTTTATTCACAAGGGGAGGACACTATCCTACCCGGTTTCACCGGAACAGGGAGTTTCCCCCTTATATAAGTCCAGAACCTTAGCTTTAGGTTACAGCGCATGCATGCGAAGGGGGACACATGCACCCGGGGACTAGGTTTTGCATGTTTCAACATAGCACCAGACTTCCATGCATGTGCTAGGGCCACATGCAAGTACTTGAGGTATTCCGATGCCCCGGAGCGTGGTCTCCTGCGGAACCCTGATCTGTGGGCATCGGATCGTCTACCCCCCTAGACGTCCCTCTCACAGGGTTAGCCCGGAGTAGCACTCTCTTGTTTTTTGTTTGTTTAGGTCATATGATGATGTAAAACCATGTTTCTTCACAAGGGGAGGGCACTATCCTACCCGGTTTCACCGGAACGGGGAGTTTCCCCCTTATATAAGTCTAGAACCTTAGCTTTAGGTTACAGCGCACGCACGCGACCGTGGACACATGCACCCGGGGACTAGGTTTTGCATGTTTCAACATAGCACCACACTTCCATGCATGTGCTAGGGCCACATGCAAGTCCTCGAGGTATTCCGACGCCCCGGAGCGTGGTCTCCTGCGGAACCCTAATATGTGGACATCGGATCGTCTACCCATAGACGTCCCTCTGACAGGGGTAGCCCGGAGTAGCACTCTATTGTTTTGTTTTTGTTTAGGTCATATGATGATGTAAAACCATGTTGCTTCACAAGGGGAGGGCACTATCCTACCCGGTTTCACCGGAACGGGGAGTTTGCCCCTTATATAATCCAGAACCTTAGCTTTAGGTTACAGCGCACGCATGCGAAGGGGGACACATGCACCCGGGGACTAGGTTTTGCATGTTTTAACATGGCACCACACTTCCATGCATGTGCTAGGGCCACATGCAAGTCCATGAGGTATTCCGACGCCCCGGACCGTGGTCTCCTATGGAACCCTAATCTGTGGGCATCAGATCGTCTACCCCCCTAGACGTCCCTCTGACAGGGGTATCCCGGAGTAGCACTCTCTTGTTTTGTGTTTTTTTAGGTCATATGATGATGTAAAACCATGTTGCTTCACAAGGGGAGGGCACTATCCTACCCGGTTTCACTGGAACAGGGAGTTTCCCCCGTATATAAGTCGAGAACCTTAGCTTTAGGTGACAGCGCACGCATGCGAAGGGGGACACATGCACCCGGGGACTAGGTTTTGAATGTTTCAACATAGCATCACACAGTTCCATGCATGTGCTAGGGCCACATGCAAGTCCTTGAGGTATTCCGACGCCCCGGACCGTGGTCTCCCGAGGAACCCTGATCTATGGGCATCAGATCGTCTACCCCCCTAGACGTCCCTCTGAAAGGGGTATCCCGGAGTAGCACTCTCTTGTTTTTGTTTTTGTTTAGGTCATATGATGATGTAAAACCATGTTGCTTCACAAGGGGAGGGCACTATCCTACCCGGTTTCACTGGAACGGGGAGTTTCCCCCTTATATAAGTCCAGAACCTTAGCTTTAGGTTACAGCGCATGCATGCGAAGGGGGACACATGCACCCGGGGACTAGGTTTTGCATGTTTCAACATAGCACCACACTGCCATGCATGTGCTAGGGCCACATGCAAGTCCTTGAGGTATTCCGACGCCCCAACCGTGGTCTCCTGCGGAACCATAATCTGTGGGCATCAGATCGTCTACCCCAATAGACGTCCCTCTGACAGGGGTAGCCCAGAGTAGCACTCTCTTGTTTTGTGTTTGCTTAGGTCATATGATGATGTAAAACCATGTTGCTTCACAAGGGGAGGGCACTATCCTACCCGGTTTCACCGGAACGGGGAGTTTCCCCCTTATATGAGTCCAGAACCTTAGCTTTAGGTTACAGCGCACGCATGCGAAGGGGGACACATGCACCCGGGGACTAGGTTTTGCATGTTTCAACATAGCACCACACTTCCATGCATGTTCTAGGGCCACATGCAAGTCCTTGAGGTATTCCGACGCCCCTTAGCGTGGTCTCCTGCGGAACCCTAATCTGTGGGCATCGGATCATCTACCCCCCTAGACGTCCCTCTGACAGTGGTAGCCCGGACTATCACTCTCTTGTTTTTTGTTTTTTTAGGTCATATGATGATGTAAAACCATGTTGCTTCACAAGTGGAGGGCACTATCCTACCCGGTTTCACCGGAACGGGGAGTTTCCCCCTTATATAAGTCTAGAACCTTACCTGTCGGTTACAGCGCACGCACGCGAACGGGGACACATGCACCCGGGGACTAGGTTTTGCATGTTTCAACATAGCACCACACTTCCATGCATGTGCTAGGGCCACATGCAAGTCCTTGAGGTATTCCGACGCCCCGGAGCGTGGTCTCCTGCGGAACCCTAATCTGTGGACATCGGATCGTCTACCCCTAGACGTCCCTCTGACAGGGGTAGCCCGGAGTAGCACTCTATTGTTTTGTTTTTGTTTAGGTCATATGATGATGTAAAACCATGTTGCTTCACAAGGGGAGGGCATTATCCTACCCGGTTTCACCGGAACGGGGACTTTGCCCCTTATATAATCCAGAACCTTAGCTTTAGGTTACAGCGCACGCATGCGAAGGGGGACACATGCACCCGGGGACTAGGTTTTGCATGTTTCAGCATAGCACCACACTGCCATGCATGTGCTAGGGCCACATGCAAGTCCTTGAGGTATTCCGACGCCCCGGAGCGTGGTCTCCTGCAGAACCCTGATCTGTGGGCATCGGATCGTCTACCCCCTAGACGTCCCTCTGGCAGGGGTAGCCCGGAGTAGCACTCTCTTGTTTTGTGTTTGTTTAGGTCATATGATGATGTAAAACCATGTTGCTTCACAAGGGGAGGGCACTATCCTACCGGGTTTCATCGGAACGGGGAGTTTCCCCCTTATATAAGTCCAGAACCTTAGCTGTACGTTCCAGCGCACGCATGCGAAGGGGGACACATGCACCCGGGTACTAGGTTTTGCATGTTTCAACATAGCACCAGACTTCCATGCATGTGCTAGGGCAACATGCAAGTCCTTGAGGTATTCTGACGCCCCGGAGCGTGGTCTCCTGCGAAACCCTGATCTGTGGGCATCGGATCGTCTACCCCCCTAGACGTCCCTCTCACAGGGTTAGCCCGGAGTAGCACTCTCTTGTTTTTTGTTTGTCTAGGTCATATGATGATGTAAAACCATGTTTCTTCACAAGGGGAGGGCACTATCCTACCCGGTTTCACTGGAACGGGGAGTTTCCCCCTTATATAACTCCAGAACCTTAGCTTTAGGTTACAGCGCACGCATGCGAAGGGGGACACATGCACCCGGGGACTAGGTTTTGCATGTTTCAAAATAGCACCACACTTACATGCATGTTCTAGGGCCACATGCAAGTCCTTGAGGTATTCCGACGCCCCGGAGCGTGGTCTCCTGCGGAACCCTGATCTGTGGGCATCACATCGTCTACCCCCTAGACGTCCCCCTGACAGGGGTAGACCGTAGTAGCACTCTATTGTTTTTTGTTTTTTTAGGTCATATTATGATGTAAAACCATGTTGCTTCACAAGGGGAGGGAACTTTCGTACCCGGTTTCACCGGAACGGGGAGTTTCCCCCTTATATAAGTCCATAACCTAACTTTAGGTTATAGCGCACGCATGCGAAGGGGGACACATGCACCCGGGGACTAGGTTTTGCATGTTTCAACATAGCACCAAGCTTCCATGAATGTGCTATTGCCACATGCAATTCCTTGAGGTATTTCGACGCCCCGGAGCGTTGTCTCCTGCGGAACCCTGATCCGTGGGCATTAGATCGCCTACCCCCCTAGACGTCCCTGTGACAGGGGTAGCCCGGAGTAGCACTCTCTTGTTTTGTGTTGTTTAGGTCATATGATGATGTAAAACCATGTTGCTTCACAAGGGGAGGGCATTATCCTACCCGGTTTCAGCGGAACGGGGAGTTTCCCCTTATATAAGTCTGGAACCTTAGCTGTAGGTTACAGCGCACGCATGCGAAGGGGGACACATTCACACCGGGACTAGGTTTTGCATGTTTCAACATAGCACCACACTTCCATGCATGTGGTACGGCCACATGCAAGTTCTTGAGGTATTCCGACACCCCGGAGCGTGTTCTCCTGCGGAACCCTGATCTGCGGGCATCTGATCGTCTACCCCCCTAGATGTCCCTCTAAAAGGGGTAGCCCGGAGTAGCACTCTCTTGTTTTGTGTGTGTTTAGGTCATATGATGATGTAAAACCATGTTGCTTCACAAGGGGATGGCACTATCCTACCCGGTTTCACCGGAACAGGGAGTTTCCCCCTTATATAAGTCCAGAATCTTAGCTTTGGGTTACAGCGCACGCATGCGAAGGGGGCCACATGCACCTGGGGACTAGGTTTTGCATGTTTCAACATAGCACCACACTTCCATGCATGTGCTAGGGCCACATGCATGTACTTGAGGTATTTCGACGCCCCGGAGCGTGGTCTCCTGCATAACCCTGATCTGTGGGCATCAGATCGTCTACCCCCTAGATGTCCCTCTGGCAGGGGTAGCCCGGAGTAGCACTCTCTTGTTTTGTGTTTGTTTAGGTCATATAATGATGTAAAACCATGTTTATTCACAAGGGGAGGACACTATCCTACCCGGTTTCACCGGAACAGGGAGTTTCCCCCTTATATAAGTCCAGAACCTTAGCTTTAGGTTACAGCGCATGCATGCGAAGGGGGACACATGCACCCGGGGACTAGGTTTTGCATGTTTCAACATAGCACCAGACTTCCATGCATGTGCTAGGGCCACATGCAAGTACTTGAGGTATTCCGATGCCCCGGAGCGTGGTCTCCTGCGGAACCCTGATCTGTGGGCATCGGATCGTCTACCCCCCTAGACGTCCCTCTCACAGGGTTAGCCCGGAGTAGCACTCTCTTGTTTTTTGTTTGTTTAGGTCATATGATGATGTAAAACCATGTTTCTTCACAAGGGGAGGGCACTATCCTACCCGGTTTCACCGGAACGGGGAGTTTCCCCCTTATATAAGTCTAGAACCTTAGCTTTAGGTTACAGCGCACGCACGCGACCGTGGACACATGCACCCGGGGACTAGGTTTTGCATGTTTCAACATAGCACCACACTTCCATGCATGTGCTAGGGCCACATGCAAGTCCTCGAGGTATTCCGACGCCCCGGAGCGTGGTCTCCTGCGGAACCCTAATCTGTGGACATCGGATCGTCTACCCATAGACGTCCCTCTGACAGGGGTAGCCCGGAGTAGCACTCTATTGTTTTGTTTTTGTTTAGGTCATATGATGATGTAAAACCATGTTGCTTCACAAGGGGAGGGCACTATCCTACCCGGTTTCACCGGAACGGGGAGTTTGCCCCTTATATAATCCAGAACCTTAGCTTTAGGTTACAGCGCACGCATGCGAAGGGGGACACATGCACCCGGGGACTAGGTTTTGCATGTTTTAACATGGCACCACACTTCCATGCATGTGCTAGGGCCACATGCAAGTCCTTGAGGTATTCCGACGCCCCGGACGTGGTCTCCTATGGAACCCTAATCTGTGGGCATCAGATCGTCTCCCCCCTAGACGTCCCTCTGACAGGGGTATCCCGGAGTAGAACTCTCTTGTTTTGTTTTTTTTAGGTCATATGATGATGTAAAACCATGTTGCTTCACAAGGGGAGGGCACTATCCTACCCGGTTTCACTGGAACAGGGAGTTTCCCCCTTATATAAGTCGAGAACCTTAGCTTTAGGTGACAGCGCACGCATGCGAAGGGGGACACATGCACCCGGGGACTAGGTTTTGATGTTTCAACATAGCACACACAGTTCCATGCATGTGCTAGGGCCACATGCAAGTCCTTGAGGTATTCCGACGCCCCGGAGCGTGGTCTCCCGCGGAACCCTGATCTATGGGCATCAGATCGTCTACCCCCCTAGACGTCCCTCTGAAAGGGGTATCCCGGAGTAGCACTCTCTTGTTTTGTTTTGTTTAGGTCATATGATGATGTAAAACCATGTTGCTTCACAAGGGGAGGGCACTATCCTACCCGGTTTCACTGGAACGGGGAGTTTCCCCCTTATATAAGTCCAGAACCTTAGCTTTAGGTTACAGCGCATGCATGCGAAGGGGGACACATGCACCCGGGGACTAGGTTTTGCATGTTTCAACATAGCACCACACTGCCATGCATGTGCTAGGGCCACATGCAAGTCCTTGAGGTATTCCGACGCCCCAAACCGTGGTCTCCTGCGGAACCATAATCTGTGGGCATCAGATCGTCTACCCCAATAGACGTCCCTCTGACAGGGGTAGCCCAGAGTAGCACTCTCTTGTTTTGTGTTTGCTTAGGTCATATGATGATGTAAAACCATGTTGCTTCACAAGGGGAGGGCACTATCCTACCCGGTTTCACCGGAACGGGGAGTTTCCCCTTATATGAGTCCAGAACCTTAGCTTTAGGTTACAGCGCACGCATGCGAAGGGGGACACATGCACCCGGGGACTAGGTTTTGCATGTTTCAACATAGCACCACACTTCCATGCATGTGCTAGGGCCACATGCAAGTCCTTGAGGTATTCCGACGCCCCTTAGCGTGGTCTCCTGCGGAACCCTAATCTGTGGGCATCGGATCATCTACCCCCCTAGACGTCCCTCTGACAGTGGTAGCCCGGACTAGCACTCTCTTGTTTTTTGTTTTTTTAGGTCATATGATGATGTAAAACCATGTTGCTTCACAAGTGGAGGGCACTATCCTACCCGGTTTCACCGGAACGGGGAGTTTCCCCCTTATATAAGTCTAGAACCTTACCTGTCGGTTACAGCGCACGCACGCGAACGGGGACACATGCACCCGGGGACTAGGTTTTGCATGTTTCAACATAGCACCACACTTCCATGCATGTGCTAGGGCCACATGCAAGTCCTTGAGGTATTCCGACGCCCCGGAGCGTGGTCTCCTGCGGAACCCTAATCTGTGGACATCGGATCGTCTACCCGTAGACGTCCCTCTGACAGGGGTAGCCCGGAGTAGCACTCTATTGTTTTGTTTTTGTTTAGGTCATATGATATGTAAAACCATGTTGCTTCACAAGGGGAGGGCATTATCCTACCCGGTTTCACCGGAACGGGGACTTTGCCCCTTATATAATCCAGAACCTTAGCTTTAGGTTACAGCGCACGCATGCGAAGGGGGACACATGCACCCGGGGACTAGGTTTTGCATGTTTCAGCATAGCACCACACTGCCATGCATGTGCTAGGGCCACATGCAAGTCCTTGAGGTATTCCGACGCCCCGGAGTGTGGTCTCCTGCGGAACCCTAATCTGTGGGCATCGGATCGTCTACCCCCTAGACGTCCCTCTAACAGGGGTAGCCCGGAGTAGCACTCTCTTGTTTTGTGTGTGTTTAGGTCATATGATGATGTAAAACCATGTTGCTTCACAAGGGGAGGGCACTATCCTACCCGGTTTCACCGGAACGGGGAGTTTCCCCCTTATATAAGTCCAGAATCTTAGCTTTGGGTTACAGCGCACGCATGCGAAGGGGGACACATGCACCCGGGGACTAGGTTTTGCATGTTTCAACATAGCACCACACTTCCATGCATGTGCTAGGGCCACATGCATGTACTTGAGGTATTCCGACGCCCCGGAGCGTGGTCTCCTCCAGAACCTTGATCTGTGGGCATCGGATCGTCTACCCCCTAGACGTCCCTCTGGCAGGGGTAGCCCGGAGTAGCACTCTCTTGTTTTGTGTTTGTTTAGGTCATATAATGATGTAAAACCATGTTTCTTCACAAGGGGAGGACACTATCCTACCCGGTTTCACCGGAACAGGGAGTTTCCCCCTTATTTAAGTCCATAACCTTAGCTTTAGGTTACAGCGCATGCATGCGAAGGGGGACACATGCACCCGGGGACTAGGTTTTGCATGTTTCAACATAGCACCACACTGCCATGCATGTTCTAGGGACACATGCAAGTCCTTGAGGTATTCCGACACCCCGGACCGTGGTCTCCTCCGGAACCCTAATCTGTGGGCATCGGATCGTCTACCCCAATAGACGTCCCTCTGACAGGGGTAGCCTAGAGTAGCACTCTCTTGTTTTGTGTTTTCTTAGGTCATATGATGATGTAAAACCATGTTGCTTCACAAGGGGAGGGCACTATCCTACCCGGTTTCACCGGAAAGGGGAGTTTTCCCCTTATATAAGTCTAGAACCTTAGCTTTAGGTTACAGCGCACGCACACGAACGGGGACACATGCACCCGGGGACTAGGTTTTGCATGCTTCAACATAGCACCACACTTCCATGCATGTGCTAGGGCCACATGCAAGTCCTTGAGGTATTCCGATGCCCCGGAGCGTGGTCTCCTGCGGAACCCTAATCTGTGGACATCGGATCGTCTACCCGTAGACGTCCCTCTGACAGGGGTAGCCCGGAGTAGCACTCTATTGTTTTGTTTTTTTAGGTCATATGATATGTAAAACCATGTTGCTTCACAAGGGGAGGGCACTATCCTACCCGGTTTCACCGGAACGGGGAGTTTGCCCCTTATATAATCCAGAACCTTAGGTTTAGGTTACAGCGCACGCATGCGAAGGGGGACACATGCACCCGGGGACTAGGTTTTGCATGTTTCAACATAGCACCACACTGCAATGCATGTGCTAGGGCCACATGCAAGTCCTTGAGGTATTCCGACGCCCCGGACCGTGGTCTCCTACGGAACCCTAATCTGTGGGCATCAGATTGTCTACCCCCCTAGACGTCCCTCTGACAGGGGTAGCCCGGAGTAGCACTCTCTTGTTTTGTGTGTGATTAGGTCATATGATGATGTAAAACCATGTTGCTTCACAAGGGGAGGGCACTATCCTACCCGGTTTCACCAGAACGGGGAGTTTCCCCCTTATATAAGTCCAGAATCTTAGCTTTGGGTTACAGCACACGCATGCGAAGGGGGACACATGCACCCGGGGACTAGGTTTTGCATGTTTCAACATAGCACCACACTTCCATGCATGTGCTAGGGCCACATGCATGTACTTGAGGTATTCCGACGCCCCGGACTGTGGTCTCCTGCGGAACCCTAATCTGTGAGCATCGGATCGTCTACCCCAATAGACGTCCCTCTGACAGGGGTATCCCAGAGTAGCACTCTCTTGTTTTATGTTTGCTTAGGTCACATGATGATGTAAAACCATGTTGCTTCACAAGGGGAGGGCACTATCCTACCCGGTTTCACCGGAACGGGGAGTTTCCCCCTTATATAAGTCTAGAACCTTAGCTTTAGGTTACAGTGCACGCACGCGAACGGGGACACCTGCACCCGTGGACTAGGTTTTGCATGTTTCAACATAGCACCACACTTCCATGCATGTGCTAGGGCCACATGCAAGTCCTTGAGGTATTCCGACGCCCCGGACCGTGGTCTCCTACGGAACCCTAATCTGTGGGCATCGGATCGTCTACCCCCCTAGACGTCCCTCTGACAGGGGTAGCCCGGAGTAGCACTCTCTTGTTTTGTGTGTGTTTAGGTCATATGATGATGTAAAACCATGTTGCTTCAGAAGGGGAGGGCACTATCCTACCCGGTTTCACCGGAACGGGGAGTTTCCCCCTTATATAAGTCCAAAATCTTAGCTTTGGGTTACAGCGCACGCATGCGAAGGGGGACACATGCACCCGGGGACTAGGTTTTGCATGTTTCAACTTAGCACCACACTTCCATGCATGTGCTAGGGCCACATGCATGTACTTGAGGTATTCCGACGCCCCGGAGCATGGTCTCCTGCAGAACCCTGATTTGTGGGCATCGGATCGTCTACCCCCTAGACGTCCCTCTGGCAGGGGTAGCCTGTGGCATCCCGCAAAACCACTACTAGAAAATCGCGTTGTTTTTGTGCATTGCATCATCATGACCGCATGCTCATGTCCTCATGCCGCATTGCATTTGAGCATAGTCATCGTCTTGCATTTGCTTGCATAAAACTATTTTTGAAAAGCCTTGTTTTGTTTTCTAAACGCCCCGTCTTTTATTCAAACGCCAAACCCGGGTCTCCGAATTATTTTTTTTTGGGCTACTATCAGTTTGCAAACAGCCCGTTTAAAACAAATAAAATGTTTAATTATTTTTAGTGGGGGCAGTCGAACGGGCCGACCCGACCCGAACGACCACCCCCAGAACCAAAAACGGTCCACCTAATCAGCCCCCTCTAAATCCTAAAGCTACCAACCTATCTACCCACACCCACCGGCAACCTCACCCGGACCAGTCCCACGCTGCCACCTCATCTCTCTCCCTCACCCCCTCCAACCAGACGCTGCCACATCACCCCCTGGCCTCTCCCCCTCTCTTCACCCAGCCGGCCACACACACGCATCACACGCACACGCGCCAGCCCACCCCCACTCATCCCCGTGGCCCACCCCTGGCCACCTGCCCCACCCCTGGCCCCTGTCCCCGCTCTCTCCTTCCTCTCACCCCTCATCTCTCTCCTCCCGACGCAGCCGCTCCCCATACACGACGTGCTCCTCCACCCCACCTTCTACCGCCGGCGTTCCCTCCACCCCGGCCGCGCCGCGAGCCCGCCCTCTTCCCTCTCCGGCGCCGCTCGCCGGCCGCCTCTCCCGCCTCTGCTCCTTCCCCAACCTCCCTCTTCCCCCGTGGCTCCTCTCCCTGGCAGCCCTCGCCCCGCGTACCCTCCCTGCCTACTCCGGCGCCCGCCGCAGCCGGAGCTCCCCCGCCCCCGAGCATCCCCCGTCAGCTCCGCAGCGCCCCGCCACCGTCGCCGGCGAGCCGCCCTGCCTCCCGCCCCGTCGCGCTCGTCCCGCACCCCCGGTCGCCTCCCGCCGGCCCCAGCGAGCGCCAGCGCCGGCCTCCTTCTCCCCGGTCCCCGTCGCGCGCCGCCCCGCCTGGAGTCTCCCCGACCTCGCCGGCCCCGGCCCTCGACCGCCTCCCTCTACGAGCCGCGTCGCCGCCGGCGCCTTCCTCGAGCTCGCCAGCGCCAGAAGCGCCGCCTTCCCCGCTGTGGCCGCGCCGCTAGGCCCTCCTCCCCTCCGTAGCGTCCGCAAGCCCCGCCGGCGCGTGTCCCGTCAGCCACCGCCCCGCCCATGCCTGTCTGTGGCACGCGTGTATGCCCGGTGTGAGTTGTGTTTGTGCCACCCCTTCAACAGTTGTGTGCTTGTGTTCAACCCTGTACACTTGTGTGATCTAAGTTGTTGCTGATCTGCTCGAGGTCTGTGGTGTCGCTGAAGCGCCGCAAGACGGGAACTGTCACAACATCAAGATCAACCGAAGTCCGAACCAAAACCGATGGCTCAACATGATCCCCCCAGAGAACGCCAAGTTCGCCAACATGGCAAGTCCAAACCCGGAGATCTCCGTTATGGAACCACAAGGCCTTCGGGGGTGGAACCGACAAGATCTACCTCTCGAAACACCATGATCTCCAACCCGAAGACACCGAGACCCGGGAACGCCATGGCCGTCTACGCGGACCCGACGAGTTCGACACCGACCAGGGCGAGTTCGATGCGCCCCCGACACCGAACCAAGTACTCTTTTCCGGACGCAGAGCTCGCCGAGAACCCGGATGCGACAAGACCTACCTCAGTAATCCGAGAACGCTCCCGCCGAGACCGACCCCGTCGAACCCCGAACCCTGAGACCGACCCCGACCCCCGGAACCAAGATCGTCGAACCCTAATGTGTGACCCTTTCTCGAGCCCTATTTTATAAATGAAATAACAACTTGTTGCATATTAAATTGCCATACTTGCATGCATACTTGTCTGTGGTTTGGGGGCCTTAGGCCGATTAACCTAATTAAATATGGGGCCCATATGCGGGCAAACCTAGCCTTATATTGGCCTCATTTAAATTGGTGTAGCGAACCGGTGATATATTTTGCCATGTTTAGACAACATTTAAAATGCGGGGTACCTAAATAACATGAACCACCTAACTAATTGTCGGGACCCCGGGTTCCGCTTAATCTTGCCCAATTGCATCGCATCTTTGCCATGTCATACATCATCCATGCATCATGCCCGATCTTTTGCCGTAGTATTAAATAGTGCATCCGGCGTTTATTCTAGTGTTTTGATTCTTCGCGGATAAGGCCGTTGAGTTGATGCGAGTGTCGACCCGATCTTCGGATGAACCTTCGGCAATGCTTTTCAGGCGAGCATCTCCCCCTTTCTACCTATCTTACTTTTATAGTATTTATTCCCTCCTGTTGATCTATTGCTATCTGTGTTGCGTTGCTCTAGTTTTCGTACCCGTGATATCCCTTGCAGCCCTATATTGCCATGGCCACCTCCTATTACCTGTTGTTTGGTAGATAGTTGGACTTGCGCGTCGTAGTCGCTTGCTCAAGTGCTGTTGCGTGCCATCAAGTGCCACAATTGTTGGTGTTTTGCTGCATGTTTGATGTTGGAGATGATCGTGGCTTTACTTATCGTTCACTTTAATTCCTGTTTAACAACTAAAATTGAAGTAAGTAAGCAGAGGCATCGGTGGGTGATAGATAATATTTGGTTTCCGACCGCCCACTTGTGTCCCGTAGGACCCCGAGTACTTGATACCTGTTCCTTGATTTATCGCGCTATCCACATATGGGGAATTATGGGCCCCCCTTAGCCAGAGCTTGATTCCGTCTTATTTCTTGGGGCCACAAACTAGTTTGAGGTTTTATTTACTATCCTGTACTTATGCCATGCTTTACTGCCTTATTTAAATTGTGCGACAGATAGCACCTGCACTGTTTAGGATCAGGACACGATTTCGCGGTGTTGACAAGCCCAGTTTTGGGTTCCCAGTCGTTTACAGCCGTCTACCCAAACCTTGAGTCCGTTTCGGAGTCAGCTAACTTCGTTGCGGGTAGCTTAATGGGGTGGCCCCCTGAAATACTTCTGAATCCCGTGATTGCTCTGTCGTGAAGACCTTGTTGGGTTTTGATTTGGTTTTTCCGAGGTTGATCGTGTGTGTGTTGCTATTTGTGCACCCCGGCCGGGTTAAAACTTCTGAAAGCCGTGTCCGCGGTTATGGACGACTTGGAGCACAGTATCTCGATCATAGACAACTATAACTAAAGTAATGCTATAAATTTGACTTTATAATGACTAGTAATCAGCTTCACTATAATGGAATGGCTAAATAAAACTGCCAACAATTGCTTGTTTGGTTTGTCGCTTGCGACAATTGTACCTGACTAGTAAGTATTGCAACTATAACGGAATGGCTAAATAAAAGTACCAACAACTGCTGGGTTTTGGGATATCTCATGCTAATTGTATACGACTAGTAAGTGTTGCAACCACAACGGAATGGTTAACTAAAAATGGCCCACTGCTTATTTTATCAGGATGATTTTCTACATCTGACTAGTAATTGCTGCAACGATAACTGAATAAATAAAACTGCCAACTGTGTGAGTTCCTCAGTTGACTTCCTCGTTTGGTCTCGAGGGGGAAACACCAGGATGGGTTTGTTTGGTGTTAGCTCCAGGTTGGATCCGGATAGGTCATTCTTATCTCTCTCTGATAACCGCCAGTTGTATCGAGTCTCTATAGGTTGTTTAGTGCATGCTGCCGCTGCCGCTTCAGTCCACCATACCTATGTAGGCGAGGACCGCCGAATTCTAGTCTCGCCGTGTACTGGCCTCAGTACTGACGCTCCTCTTTTTCCTTTGCCCTTTGTCGGCACCCCTTTTGTTTAAGCAGGTTTGAGATCGACGTCGTTAGCAGGGTTACCCTTCCGGCTTGGCCTGGGCAGGGTTATGGACGCCATTGAATATTCTTCAGGGCTCTTAGCCCCATTTGCATCTTGTCCGTAGTTGGACGCTATATCATTCTCAAGGTGATTTGGATGTTTGTACTATATATCTGTATTCTTGACTCTTTGGGTCGCTGTTGTATATATCTGTTCTGTGGGTCCCATCGAGGACTGTTGTGTAATGTTATTACTTCGTTTTCCACCCGCACGAAATTTCCTTGTGGGCACCTTTGAATCGTTTCTATGCGGGTTTGGCGAGTTTCGCTAAAACTTGCATAGGGTCGATTCTGAGGGTGTTACAGAGTGGTATCAGAGCTCAGCAGTTGCGATACCCCACAAGTCCACCCTGTAGGATAACCTAGCTAACGGCCGAAGTAGAGTGTCAAAACTATTTTGCAAAATCGGTTGGATAGTTCTGATTAGGTCTGATTTTTACTCCTTACCCTTTTCTATTCTCCCCTTACCTCTACGCGTTTTGAATCCACCTCTTATCTTGTCTTCGAGTCCAGGATTTCTCGTGGTTGGGTTTTCCGTCGTACCTTCAGGGTTTCGCTTCCTCCTCTGTTAACGGTGTTCTACCGTCCGGTGTTCAAGCTGCCTGATGAATCCGTCTACGGTGTTACCATTCTTTATTCCTTGTTTGTGCCTTCCGGTGTTTTCCGACGCGACGACATCATCTGCGCCAGATCCGATGCAGAGTCTGCATCACTCCTTTGTTCCGACCCTCGTTGTCGAGATCTTCAGTCTAATTCCGAGAGTTGGTTGCATAATCCGCCTATTCGTGTGCAGAGTAATGGTTTGGGTGCGCGATGGACTGATCACCATCCGACTACTTTTATCATTCGCTCTGGTGCATCGAATCAGTGGATCCAGCAGTTTTACTCCGTCCACGGAAGTTAGGGGTGGCTTTATTTGTTGATACCTCTACCTTCGCCCTTTTGTTTCCGGAGTGTTCTCTCGACGATCACGGACAACGACCTCTTGTTAGTGGTGTCGCGAGGATCTACACGAAGCGAGAAGATTCAGATCGCCGACCTTCTTCCCGGTACCATGAGGCGGATCTCGAGGGCGAGATCCATTGTTAGTGGTGTCGAATTGTGGCATCCCGCAAAACCAATACTAGAAAATCGCGTTGTTTTTGTGCATTGCATCATCATGACCGCATGTTCATGTCCTCATGCCGCATTGCATTTGAGCATAGTCATCGTCCTGCATTTGCTTGCATAAAACTATTTTTGAAAAGCCTGGTTTTGTTTTCTAAACGCCCCGTCTTTTATTCAAACGCCAAACCCGGGTCTCCGAATTATTTTGTTTTGGGCTGCTATCGGTTTGCAAACGGCCCGTTTAAAACAAATAAAATGTTTAATTATTTTTAGTGGGGGCAGTCGAACGGGCCGACCCGACCCGAACAACCACCCCCAGAACCAAAAACGGTCCACCTAATCAGCCCCCTCTAAATCCTAAAGCTACCAACCTATCTACCCACACCCACCGGCCACCTCACCCAGACCAGTCCCACGCTGCCACCTCATCTCTCTCCCTCACCCCCTCCAACCAGACGCTGCCACATCACCCCCTGGCCTCTCCCCCTCTCTTCACCCAGCCGGCCAAACACACGCATCACACGCACACGCGCCAGCCCACCCCCACTCATCCCCCTGGCCCACCCCTGGCCACCTGCCCCACCCCTGGGCCCTGTCCCCGCTCTCTCCTTCCTCTCACCCCTCATCTCTCTCCTCCCGACGCAGCCGCTCCCCACACCCGACGCGCTCCTCCACCCCACCTTCCACCGCCGGCGTTCCCTCCCCCCCGGCCACGCCGCGCGCCCACCCTCTTCCCTCTCTGGCGCCGCTCGCCGGCCGCCTCTCCCGCCTCTGCTCCTTCCCCAAACCTCCCTCTTCCCCCGTGGCTCCTCTCCCTGGCAGCCCTCGCCCCGCGCACCCTCCCTGCCTACTCCGGCGCCCGCCGCCGCCGGAGCTCCCCCGCCCCCGAGCATCCCCCGTCCGCTCCGCAGCGCCCCGCCACCGTCGCCGGCGAGCCGCCCTGCCTCCCGCCCTGTCGCGCTCGTCCCGCTCCCCCGGTCGCCTCCCGCCGGCCCCAGCGAGCGCCAGCGCCGGCCTCCTTCTCCCCGGTCCCCGTCGCGCGCCGCCCCGCCTGGAGCCTCCCCGACCTCGCCGGCCCCGGCCCTCGACCGCCTCCCTCTGCGAGCCGCGTCGCCGCCGGCGCCTTCCTCGAGCTCGCCAGCGCCTGGAGCGTCGCCTTCCCTGCTGTGGCCGCGCCGCCAGGCCCTCCTCCCCTCCGCAGCGTCCGCAAGCCCTGCCGGCGCGTGTCCCGTCAGCCACCACCCCGCCCATGCCTGTCTGTGGCACGCGTGTATGCCCTGTGTGAGTTGTGTTTGTGCCACCCCTTCAACAGTTGTGTGCTTGTGTTCAACCCTGTACACTTGTGTGATCTAAGTTGTTGCTAATCTGCTCGAGGTCTGTGGTGTCGCTGAAGCGCCGCAAGACGGGAACTGTCACAACATCAAGATCAACCGAAGTCCGAACCAAAACCGATGGCTCGACATGATCCCCCCAGAAAACGCCAAGTTCGCCAACATGGCAAGTCCAAACCCGGAGATCTCCGTTACGGAACCACAAGGCCTTCGCGGGTGGAACCGACAAGATCTACCTCTCGAAACACCATGATCTCCAACCCGAAGATACCGAGACCCGGGAAAGCCACGGCCGTCTACGCGGACCCGACGAGTTCGACACCGACCAGGGCGAGTTCGATGCGCCCCCGACACCGAACCAAGTACTCTTTTCCGGACGCCGAGCTCGCCGAGAACCCGGATGCGACAAGACCTACCTCAGTAATCCGAGAACGCTCCCGCCGAGACCGACCCCGTCGAACCCCGAACCCTGAGACCGACCCCGACCCCCGGAACCAAGATCGTCGAACCCTAATGTGTGACCCTTTCTCGAGCCCTATTTTATAAATGAAATAACAACTTGTTGCATATTAAATTGCCATACTTGCATGCATACTTGTCTGTGGTTTGGGGGCCTTAGGCCGATTAACCTAATTAAATATGGGGCCCATATGCGGGCAAACCTAGACTTATATTGGCCTCATTTAACTTGGTGTAGCGAACCGGTGATATATTTTGCCATGTTCAGACAACATTTAAAATGCGGGGTACCTAAATAACATGAACCACCTAACTAATTGTCGGGACCCTGGGTTCCGCTTAATCTTGCCCAATTGCATCGCATCTTTGCCATGTCATACATCATCCATGCATCATGCCCGATCTTTTGCCGTAGTATTAAATAGTGCATCCGGTGTTTATTCTAGTGTTTTGCTTCTTCGCGGATAAGGCCGTTGAGTTGATGCGAGTGTCGACCCGATCTTCGGATGAACCTTCGGCAATGCTTTTCAGGCGAGCATCTCCCCCTTTCTACCTATCTTACTTTTATAGTATTTATTCCCTCCTGTTGATCTATTGCTATCTGTGTTGCGTTGCTCTAGTTTTCGTACCCGTGATATCCCTTGCAGCCCTATATTGCCATGGCCACCTCCTATTACCTGTTGTTTGGTAGATAGTTGGACTTGCGCGTCGTAGTCGCTTGCTCAAGTGCTGTTGCGTGCCGTCAAGTGCCACAGTTGTTGGTGTTTTGCTGCATGTTTGATGTTGGAGATGATCATGGCTTTACTTATCGTTCACTTTAATTCCTGTTTAACAACTGAAATTGAAGTAAGTAAGCAGAGGCATCAGTGGGTGATAGATAATATTTGGTTTCCGACCGCCCACTTGTGTCCCGTAGGACCCCGAGTACTTGATACCTGTTCCTTGATTTATCGCGCTATCCACATATGGGGAATTATGGGCCTCCCTTAGCCAGAGCTTGATTCCGTCTTATTTCTTGGGGCCACAAACTAGTTTGAGGTTTTATTTACTATCCTGTACTTATGCCATGCTTTACTGCCTTATTTAAATTGTGCGACAGATAGCACCTGTACTGTTTAGGATCGGGACACGATTCCGCGGTGTCGACAAGCCCAGTTTTGGGTTCCCAGTCGTTCACAGCCGTCTACCCAAACCTTGAGTCCGTTTCGGAGTCAGCTAACTTCGTTGCGGGTAGCTTAATGGGGTGGCCCCCTGAAATACTTCTGAATCCTGTGATTGCTCTGTGTGAAGACCTCGTTGGGTTTTGATTTGGTTTTTCTGAGGTTGATCGTGTGTGTGTTGCTATTTGTGCACCCCGGCCGGATTAAAACTTTCTGAAAGCCGTGTCCGCGGTTATGGACGACTTGGAGCACAGTATCTCGATCATAGACAACTATAACTAAAGTAGTGCTATAAATTTGACTTTATAATGACTAGTAATCAGCTTCACTATAATGGAATGGCTAAATAAAACTGCCAACAATTCCTTGTTTGGTTTGTCGCTTGCGACAATTGTACCTGACTAGTAAGTATTGCAACTATAACAGAATGGCTAAATAAAAGTACAAACAACTGCTGGGTTTTGGGATATCTCATGCTAATTGTATCCGACTAGTAAGTGTTGCAACCACAACGGAATGGTTAACTAAAAATGGCCCACTGCTTATTTTATCAGGATGATTTTCTACATCTGACTAGTAATTGCTGCAACGATAACTGAATAAATAAAACTGCCAACTGTGTGAGTTCCTCGGTTGACTTCCTCGTTTGGTCTCGAGGGGGAAACACCAGGATGGGTTTGTTTGGTGTTAGCTCCAGGTTGGATCCGGATAGGTCATTCTTATCTCTCTCTGATAACCGCCAGTTGTATCGAGTCTCTATAGGTTGTTTAGTGCATGCTGCCGCTGCCGCTTCAGTCCACCATACCTATGTAGGCGAGGACCGCCGAATTCTAGTCTCGCCGTGTACTGGCCTCAGTACTGACGCTCCTGTTTTTCCTTTGCCCTTTGTCGGCACCCCTTTTGTTTAAGCAGGTTTGAGATCGACGTCGTTAGCAGGGTTACCCTTCCGGCTTGGCCTGGGCAGGGTTATGGACGCCATTGAATATTCTTCAGGGCTCTTAGCCCCATTTGCATCTTGTCCGTAGCTGGACGCTATATCGTTCTCAAGGTGATTTGGATCTTTGTACTGTATATCTGTATTCTTGACTCTTTGGGTCGCTGTTGTATATATCTGTTCTGTGGGTCCCATCGAGAACTGTTGTGTAATTTTATTACTTCGTTTTCCACCCGCACGAAAGTTCCTGGTGGGCACCTTTGAATCGTTTCTATGCGGGTTTGGCGAGTTTCGCTAAAACTTGCATAGGGTCGATTCTGAGGGTGTTACATAGCCCGGAGTAGCACTCTCTTGTTTTGTGTTTGTTTAGGTCATATAATGATGTAAAACCATGTTTCTTCACAAGGGGAGGACACTATCCTACCCGGTTTCACCGGAACAGGGAGTTTCCCCCTTATATAAGTCAAGAACCTTAGCTTTAGGTTACAGCGCACGCATGCGAAGGGGGACACATGCACCCGGGGACTAGGTTTTGCATGTTTCAACATAGCATCACACTTACATGCATGTGCTAGGGCCACATACAAGTCCTTGAGGTATTCTGACGCCCCGGAGCGTGGTCTGCTGCGGAACCCTGATCTGTGGGCATCGGATCGTCTACCCCCCTAGACGTCCCTCTGACAGGGGTATCCTGGAGTAGCACTCTCTTGTTTTGTGTTTGTTTAGGTCATATGATGATGTAAAACCATGTTGCTTCACAAGGGGAGGGCACTATCCTACCCGGTTTCACCGGAATAGGGAGTTTCCCCCTTATATAAGTCCAGAACCTTAGCTTTAGGTTACACTGCACGCATGCGAAGGGGGACACATGAACCCGGGGACTAGGTTTTGCATGTTGCAACATAGCACCACACTTCCATGCATGTGCTAGGGCCACATGCAAGTCCTTGAGGTATTCCGATGCCCCGGACTGTGGTCTCCTGCGGAACCCTAATCTGTGGGCATCGGATCGTCTACCCCAATAGACGTCCCTCTGACAGGGGTAGCCCAGAGTAGCACTCTCTTGTTTTGTGTTTGCTTAGGTCATATGATGATGTAAAACCATGTTGCTTCACAAGGGGAGGGCACTATCCTACCCGGTTTCACCGGAACGAGGAGTTTCCCCCTTATATAAGTCTAGAACCTTAGCTTTAGGTTACAGCGCACGCACGCGAACGGGGACACATGCACCCGTGGACTAGGTTTTGCATGTTTCAATATAGCACCACACTTCCATGCATTTGCTAGGGTCACATGCCAGTCCTTGAGGTATTCCGACGCCCCGGAGCGTGGTCTCCTGCGGAACCCTGATCCGTGGGCATCAGATCGCCTACCCCCCTAGACGTCCCTGTGACAGGGGTAGCCCGGAGTAGCACTCTCTTGTTTTGTGTTGCTTAGGTCATATGATGATGTAAAACCATGTTGCTTCACAAGGTGAGGGCACTATCCTACCCGGTGTCACCGGAACGGGGAGTTTCCCCCTTATATAAGTCCAGAACCTTAGCTTTAGGTTACAGCGCACGCATGCGAAGGAGGACACATGCACCCGGGGACTAGGTTTTGCATGTTTCAACATAGTACCACACTTCCATGCATGTGCTAGGGCCACATGCAAGTCCTTGAGGTATTCCGACGCCCCGGAGCGTGGTCTCCTGCGGAACCCTAATCTGTGGACATCGGATCGTCTACCGCCCTACACGTCCCTCTGACAGGGATAGCCCGGAGTATCACTCTCTTGTTTTGTGTTTGTTTAGGTCATATGATGATGTAAAACTATGTTTCTTCACAAGGGGAGGGCACTATCCTACCCGGTTTCACCGGAACGGGGTGTTTCCCCCTTATATAAGTCTAGAACCTTAGCTTTAGGTTACAGCGCACGCATGCGAAGGGGGACGCATGCACCCGGGGACTAGGTTTTGCATGTTTCAACATAGAACCACACTTCCCTGCATGTGCTAGGGCCACATGCAAGTCCCTGAGGTATTCCGACGTCCCAGAGCGTGGTCTCCTGCGGAACCCTAATCTGTGGGCATCGGATCGTCTACCCCCCTAGACGTCCCTCTGACAGGGGTAGCCCGGAGTAGCACTTTTTTTTGTGTGTTTAGGTCATATGATGATGTAAAACCATGTTGCTTCACAAGGGGAGGGCACTATCCTACCCGGTGTCACTGGAACGGGGAGTTTCCCCTTTATATAAGTGCAGAACCTTAGCTTTAGGTTACAACGCACGCATGCGAAGGAGGACACATGCACTCGTGGACTAGGTTTTGCATGTTTCAACATAGCACCACACTTCCATGCATGTGCTAGGGCCACATGCAAGTCCTTGAGGTATTCCGACGCCCCGGACCGTGGTCTCCTACGGAACCCTAATCTGTGGGCATCGGATCGTCTACCCCCCTATACGTCCCTCTGGCAGGGGTAGCCCGGAGTAGCACTCTCTTGTTTTGTGTTTGTTTAGGTCATATGATGATGCAAAACCATGTTGCTTCACAAGGGTAGGGCACTATCCTACCCGGTTTCACTGGAACGGGGAGTTTCCCCCTTATATAAGTCCAGAACCTTAGCTTTAGGTTACAGCGCACGCATGCGAAGGGGGACACATCCACCCGGGGACTAGGTTTTGCATGTTTCAACATAGCATCACACTGTTCCATGCATGTCCTAGAACCACATGCAAGTCCTTGAGGTATTCCGACGCCCCGGACCGTGGTCTGCTGCGGAACCCTGATCGATGGGCATCGGATCGTCTACCCCCCTAGACGTCCCTCTAAAAGGGGTAGTCCGGAGTAGCACTCTCTTGTTTTGTGTTTGTTTAGGTCATATGATGATGTAAAACCATGTTTCTTCCCAAGGGGAGGGCACTATCCTACCCGGTTTCACCGGAACAGGGAGATTCCCCCTTATATGACTCCAGAACCTTAGCTTTAGGTTACAGCGCACGCATGCGAAGGGGGACACATGCACCCGGGGACTAGGTTTTGCATGTTTCAACATAGCACCACACTTACATGCATGTTCTAGGGCCACATGCAAGTCCTTGAGGTATTCCGACGCCCCGGAGCGTGGTCTCCTGCGGAACCCTGATCTGTGGGCATCATATCGTCTACCCCCCTAGACGTCCCCCTGACAGGGGTAGCCCGGAGTAGCACTCTATTGTTTTGTGTTTGTTTAGGTCATATGATGATGTAAAACCATGTTGCTTCACAAGGGGAGGGAACTTTCCTACCCGGTTTCACCGGAACGCGGAGTTTCCCCCTTATATAAGTCCATAACCTTAACTTTAGGTTACAGCGCATGCATACGAAGGGGGACACATGCACCCGGGGACTAGGTTTTGCATGTTTCAACATAGCACCAAGCTTCCATGCATGTGCTATTGCCACATGCAATTCCTTGAGGTATTTCGAATCCCCGGAGCGTTGTCTCCTGCGGAACCCTGATCCGTGGGCATCAGATCGCCTACTCCCCTAGACGTCCCTGTGACAGGGGTAACCCGGAGTAGCACTCTCTTGTTTTGTGTTGTTTAGGTCATATGATGATGTAAAACCATGTTGCTTCACAAGGGGAGGGCACTATCCTACCCGGTTTCACCGGAACGGGGAGTTTCCCCCTTATATAAGTCCAGAAACTTAGCTTTGGGTTACAGCGCACGCAGGCGAAGGGGGACAGATGCATCCGGGGACTAGGTTTTGCATGTTTCAACATAGCACCACACTTCCATGCATGTGCTAGGGCCACATGCATGTACTTGAGGTATTCCGACGCCCCGGAGCGTGGTCTCCTGCAGAACCCTGATCTGTGGGCATCGGATCTTCTACCCCCTAGACGTCCCTCTCACAGGGTTATCCCGGAGTAGCACTCTCTTGTTTTGTGTTTGTTTAGGTCATATGATGATGTAAAACCATGTTTATTCACAAGGGGAGGGCACTATCCTACCCGGTTTCACTGGAACAGGGAGTTTCCCCTTATAATAGGTCCAGAACCTTAGCTTTAGGTTACAGCGCATGCATGCGAAGGGGGACACATGCACCCGGGGACTAGGTTTTGAATGTTTGAACATAGCACCAAACTGCCATGCATGTGCTAGGGACACATGCAAGTCCTTGAGGTATTCCGACGCCCCGGACTGTGGTCTCCTGCGGAACCGTAATCTGTGGGCATCGGATCGTCTACCACAATAGACGTCCCTCTGACAGGGGTAGCCTAGAGTAGCACTCTCTTGTTTTGTGTTTGCTTAGGTCATATGATATGTAAAACCATGTTGCTTCACAAGGGGAGGGCACTGTCCTACCCGGTTTACCGGAACGGGGAGTTTGCCCCTTATATAATCCAGAACCTTAGCTTTAGGTTACAACGCACGCATGCGAAGGGGG
>CAJUWN010001874.1:0-83165 GCA_910589765.1 Avena atlantica | reverse complement strand
TTCCAGTTTTATTTACGTATTTTAGAGTTACGACCAAAAAATCGTCTTTTGCGTTTTATGGCCGTTTTAATGAGTTATTGCCCATAGTTTTGGGATTCCTAGGGCGTTTTACATGTTTTAGAGTTATGACCAAAAACTCGTCTTTTTTGCATTTTATGGACATTTCTATGAGCTATTGCCCACAGTTTTGGGGTTCGAGGGCGATTTACGAGTTTGCAAGGTATGAGCAAAAACTCTTCATTTTGCGTTTTATGGCCGTTTTCATGAGTTATTGCCCACGGTTTTGGGTGTTCCAAGGCGATTGACATGTTTGAGAGGTTGACAAAAAATTCATCGTTTTTTGGTATTTTATGGCTGTTTTCCATGAGCTATTGCCCACAGTTTTGGGGTTCCAGGGCGAGTTACATGTTTCAAATTTATGACTAAAAATTCGTCTTTTTTGCGTTTTATGGACATTTTTTTGAGTTATTGCCCACAGTTTGGGGTTCGAGGGCGATTTACATGTTTTGGAAGGTATGAGCAAAAACTCTTCTTTTTGCATTTTATGGCCGTTTTCATGAGTTATTGCCAACGATTTTGGGGTTCCAAGGCGATTGACATGTTTGAGGGGTACGACAAAAAATATGTCGTTTTTTGCGTTTTATGGCCGTTTTATGAGCTATTGCCCACAGTTTTGGGGTTCCAGGGCGAGTTACATGTTTCAAATTTATGACTAAAATTCATCTTTTTGCGTTTTATGGACATTTTCATGAGTTATTGTCCCATAGTTTTTGGGTTCCAAGGCGATTTACAAGTTTGAGAGGTATGACCAAAAACTCGTATTTTTGCGTTTTATGGTCGTTTTCATGAGTTATTTCCCATGATTTTGGGATTCCAGGGCGATTTACATGTTTGAGAGTTATGGCAAAAAACTCGCCGCTTTTGTGTTTTATGGTTGTTTTATTGAGCTATTGCCCACTATTTGGGGTTATAGGGAGATTTACATGTTTTAGAGTTCTGACTAAAAACTTGTCTTTTTGCATTTTACGGCCATTTTAATGAGCTAGTGCTCATAGTTTTGGGGTTCAAGCGTGATTTACATGTTATGGAGTTATGACCGAAAACTCGTCTTTTTGCGTTTTATGGACATTTTCATCTGTTATTGCCCACAGTTTTCGGGTTCCAGGTTGATTTACATGTTTGGGAGGTATAAGCAAAAAAACTCGTCTTTTTAAGTTTCATGGCTGTTTTCATGAGTTATTGCCCACTGTTTTGGGGTTCTAGGGCGATTAACATGTTTCAGAGGTATGACCAAAAACTCGTCGTTTTTTGCGTTTTATGGACATTTTAATGAGCTATTGCCTACAGTTTGGGATTCCAGGGCGATTTACATGTTTCAAATTTGTGACCAAAAACTCGTCTTATTAGCGTTTTAGCGCCATTTTCACGAATTATTGCCCATAGTTTTGGGGTTCCGGGGAAATTTACATGTGTGAGAGGTATAGACCAAAAATTCGTTGTTTTTGTTGTTTTATGACTGTTTTCATGACATATTGCCCACAGTTTTGGGGTTTCTAGGGCGATTCACATGTTTGACAGGTATGACCGAAAAGTCATAGTTTTTTGCTTTTTATGGCCGTTTTCATGAGCTATTGCCCACAGTTTAGGTGTTCCTGGGCGATTTAAATGTTTAGGAGGTATGAGCAAAAACTCGTTTTTTTCGTTTTATGTCCGTTTTCGTGAGTTATTGCCCATGGTTTTCGAGTTCCAAGGCGATTTACATGTTTGAGAGGTATGACCAGAAACTCGTCGTTTTTGCTCTTTATGGTCGTTTTAATGAGCTGTTACCCACTGTTTGGGGTTCCAGGGTGATTTACATGTTTCAAATTTATGACTAAGAAATCTTCTTTTTAGCATCTTATGGCCATTTTCATGAGTTATTGCCCATAATTTTGGGGTTCCAGGGAAATGTAAATGTTTGACAGGTATAGGCAAAAAAAGTCATCATTTTTGTGTTTTATATGGCCGTTTCATGAGCCATTGCCCCGTGTTTTGGGTTCCAGTTTTATTTACGTATTTTAGAGTTACGACCAAAAACTCGTCTTTTGCGTTTTATGGCCGTTTTAATGAGTTATTGCCCATAGTTTTGGGATTCCTGGGCGTTTTACATGTTTTAGAGTTATGACCAAAAACTCGTCTTTTTTGCATTTTATGGACATTTCTATGAGCTATTGCCCACAGTTTTGGGGTTCGAGGGCGATTTACGAGTTTGCAAGGTATGAGCAAAAACTCTTCATTTTGCGTTTTATGGCCGTTTTCATGAGTTATTGCCCACGGTTTTGGGGTTCCAAGGCGATTGACATGTTTGAGAGGTATCACAAAAAATTCATCGTTTTTTCGTATTTTATGGCTGTTTCCATGAGCTATTGCCCACAGTTTTGGGGTTCCAGGGCGAGTTACATGTTTCAAATTTATGACTAAAAATTCGTCTTTTTTGCGTTTTATGGACATTTTTTTGAGTTATTGCCCACAGTTTTGGGGTTCGAGGGCGATTTACATGTTTGGAAGGTATGAGCAAAAACTCTTCTTTTTGCATTTTATGGCCGTTTTCATGAGTTATTGCCAACGATTTTGGGGTTCCAAGGCGATTGACATGTTTGAGGGGTACGACAAAAAATATGTCGTTTTTTGCGTTTTATGGCCGTTTTATGAGCTATTGCCCACAGTTTTGGGGTTCCAGGGCGAGTTACATGTTTCAAATTTATGACTAAAATTCATCTTTTTGCGTTTTATGGACATTTTCATGAGTTATTGTCCATAGTTTTGGGGTTCCAAGGCGATTTACAAGTTTGAGAGGTATGACCAAAAACTCGTATTTTTGCGTTTTATGGTCGTTTTCATGAGTTATTTCCCATGATTTTGGGATTCCAGGGCGATTTACATGTTTGAGAGTTATGGCAAAAAACTCGCCGCTTTTGTGTTTTATGGTTGTTTTATTGAGCTATTGCCCACTATTTTGGGGTTATAGGGAGATTTACATGTTTTAGAGTTCTGACTAAAAACTTGTCTTTTTGCATTTTACGGCCATTTTAATGAGCTAGTGCTCATAGTTTTGGGGTTCAAGCGTGATTTACATGTTATGGAGTTATGACCGAACACTCGTCTTTTTGCGTTTTATGGACATTTTCATCTGTTATTGCCCACAGTTTTCGGGTTCCAGGTTGATTTACATGTTTGGGAGGTATAAGCAAAAAACTCGTCTTTTTAAGTTTCATGGCTGTTTTCATGAGTTATTGCCCACTGTTTTGGGGTTCTAGGGCGATTAACATGTTTCAGAGGTATGACCAAAAACTCGTCGTTTTTTTGCGTTTTATGGACATTTTAATGAGCTATTGCCTACAGTTTGGGATTCCAGGGCGATTTACATGTTTCAAATTTGTGACCAAAAACTCGTCTTATTAGCGTTTTAGCGCCATTTTCACGAATTATTGCCCATAGTTTTGGGGTTCCGGGGAAATTTACATGTGTGAGAGGTATAGACCAAAAATTCGTTGTTTTTTTGTTTTACGACTGTTTTCATGACATATTGCCCACAGTTTTGGGGTTTCTAGGGCGATTTACATGTTTGACAGGTATGACCGAAAAGTCATAGTTTTTGCTTTTTTGGCCGTTTTCATGAGCTATTGCCCACAGTTTAGGTGTTCCTGGGCGATTTAAATGTTTGGAGGTATGAGCAAAAACTCGTGTTTTTTTCGTTTTATGTCCGTTTTCGTGAGTTATTGCCCATGGTTTTCGAGTTCCAAGGCGATTTACATGTTTGAGAGGTATGACCAGAAACTCGTCGTTTTTGCTCTTTATGGTCGTTTTAATGAGCTGTTACCCACTGTTTTGGGGTTCCAGGGCGATTTACATGTTTCAAATTTATGACTAAGAAATCTTCTTTTTAGCATCTTATGGCCATTTTCATGAGTTATTGCCCATAATTTTGGGGTTCCAGGGAAATGTAAATGTTTGACAGGTATAGGCAAAAAAAGTCATCATTTTTGTGTTTTATGGCCGTTTTCATGAGCCATTGCCCACTGTTTTGGGTTCCAGTTTTATTTACGTATTTTAGAGTTACGACCAAAAAGTCGTCTTTTGCGTTTTATGGCCGTTTTAATGAGTTATTGCCCATAGTTTTGGGATTCCTGGGCGTTTTACATGTTTTAGAGTTATGACCAAAAACTCGTCTTTTTTGCATTTTATGGACATTTCTATGAGCTATTGCCCACAGTTTTGGGGTTCGAGGGTGATTTACGAGTTTGCAAGGTATGAGCAAAAACTCTTCATTTTGCGTTTTATGGCCGTTTTCATGAGTTATTGCCCACGGTTTTGGGGTCCCAAGGCGATTGACATGTTTGAGAGGTATCAAAAAATTCATCGTTTTTTGTATTTTATGGCTGTTTCCATGAGCTATTGCCCACAGTTTTGGGGTTCCAGGGCGAGTTACATGTTTCAAATTTATGACTAAAAATTCGTCTTTTTTGCGTTTTATGGACATTTTTTTGAGTTATTGCCCACAGTTTTGGGGTTCGAGGGCGATTTACATGTTTGGAAGGTATGAGCAAAAACTCTTCTTTTTGCATTTTATGGCCGTTTTCATGAGTTATTGCCAACGATTTTGGGGTTCCAAGGCGATTGACATGTTTGAGGGGTACGACAAAAAATATGTCGTTTTTTGCGTTTTATGGCCGTTTTATGAGCTATTGCCCACAGTTTTGGGGTTCCAGGGCGAGTTACATGTTTCAAATTTATGACTAAAATTCATCTTTTTGCGTTTTATGGACATTTTCATGAGTTATTGTCCATAGTTTTGGGGTTCCAAGGCGATTTACAAGTTTGAGAGGTATGACCAAAAACTCGTATTTTTGCGTTTTATGGTCGTTTTCATGAGTTATTTCCCATGATTTTGGGATTCCAGGGCGATTTACATGTTTGAGAGTTATGGCAAAAAACTCGCCGCTTTTGTGTTTTATGGTTGTTTTATTGAGCTATTGCCCACTATTTTGGGGTTATAGGGAGATTTACATGTTTTAGAGTTCTGACTAAAAACTTGTCTTTTTGCATTTTACGGCCATTTTAATGAGCTAGTGCTCATAGTTTTGGGGTTCAAGCGTGATTTACATGTTATGGAGTTATGACCGAACACTCGTCTTTTTGCGTTTTATGGACATTTTCATCTGTTATTGCCCACAGTTTTCGGGTTCCAGGTTGATTTACATGTTTGGGAGGTATAAGCAAAAAAACTCGTCTTTTTAAGTTTCATGGCTGTTTTCATGAGTTATTGCCCACTGTTTTGGGGTTCTAGGGCGATTAACATGTTTCAGAGGTATGACCAAAAACTCGTCGTTTTTTGCGTTTTATGGACATTTTAATGAGCTATTGCCTACAGTTTGGGATTCCAGGGCGATTTACATGTTTCAAATTTGTGACCAAAAACTCGTCTTATTAGCGTTTTAGCGCCATTTTCACGAATTATTGCCCATAGTTTTGGGGTTCCGGGAAATTTACATGTGTGAGAGGTATAGACCAAAAATTCGTTGTTTTTTTTGTTTTATGACTGTTTTCATGACATATTGCCCACAGTTTGGGGTTTCTAGGGCGATTTACATGTTTGACAGGTATGACCGAAAAGTCATAGTTTTTGCTTTTTATGGCCGTTTTCATGAGCTATTGCCCACAGTTTAGGTGTTCCTGGGCGATTTAAATGTTTGGGAGGTATGAGCAAAAACTCGTGTTTTTTCGTTTTATGTCCGTTTTCGTGAGTTATTGCCCATGGTTTTCGAGTTCCAAGGCGATTTACATGTTTGAGAGGTATGACCAGAAACTCGTTGTTTTTGCTCTTTATGGTCGTTTTAATGAGCTGTTACCCATTGTTTCGGGGTTCCAGGGCGATTTACATGTTTCAAATTTATGACTAAGAAATCTTCTTTTTAGCATCTTATGGCCATTTTCATGAGTTATTGCCCATAATTTTGGGGTTCCAGGGAAATTGTAAATGTTTGACAGGTATAGGCAAAAAAAGTCATCATTTTTGTGTTTTATGGCCGTTTTCATGAGCTATTGCCCACTGTTTAGGGGTTCCAAGGCGATTTACATGTTTGACAGGTATGACCAAAAAGTCGTTGTTTTTGCTTTTATGGCCGTTTTCATGAGCTATTGCCCACAGTTTTTGTTCCTGGGCGATTTAAATGTTTAGGTATGGCAAAAACTCGTTTTTTTGTTTTATGTCCGTTTTCGTGAGTTATTGCCCATGGTTTTCGTTCCAAGGCGATTTACATGTTTAGAGGTATGACCAGAAAATCGTCGTTTTTGCTCTTATGGTTTTTAATGAGTGTTGCCCCATGTTTGGGGTTCCAGGGCGATTTACATGTTTCAAATTTATGACTAAAAATCTTCTTTTTGCATTTATGGCCATTTTCATGAGTTATTGCCATAATTTTGGGGTTCCAGGGAATGTAAATGTTTGACAGGTATAGCAAAAAAGTCATCATTTTTGTGTTTTATGGCCGTTTTCATGAGCTATTGCCCACTGTTTTGGGTTCCAGTTTTATTTACGTATTTTAGAGTTACGACCAAAAACTCGTCTTTTGCGTTTTATGGCCGTTTTAATGAGTTATTGCCCATAGTTTTGGGATTCCTGGGCGTTTTACATGTTTTAGAGTTATGACCAAAAACTCGTCTTTTTTGCATTTTATGGACATTTCTATGAGCTATTGCCCACAGTTTTGGGGTTCGAGGGCGATTTACGAGTTTGCAAGGTATGAGCAAAAACTCTTCATTTTGCGTTTTATGGCCGTTTTCATGAGTTATTGCCCACGGTTTTGGGGTTCCAAGGCGATTGACATGTTTGAGAGGTATCACAAAAAATTCATCGTTTTTTGTATTTTATGGCTGTTTCCATGAGCTATTGCCCACAGTTTTGGGGTTCCAGGGCGAGTTACATGTTTCAAATTTATGACTAAAAATTCGTCTTTTTTGCGTTTTATGGACATTTTTTTGAGTTATTGCCCACAGTTTTGGGGTTCGAGGGCGATTTACATGTTTGGAAGGTATGAGCAAAAACTCTTCTTTTTGCATTTTATGGCCGTTTTCATGAGTTATTGCCAACGATTTTGGGGTTCCAAGGCGATTGACATGTTTGAGGGGTACGACAAAAAATATGTCGTTTTTTGCGTTTTATGGCCGTTTTATGAGCTATTGCCCACAGTTTTGGGGTTCCAGGGCGAGTTACATGTTTCAAATTTATGACTAAAATTCATCTTTTTGCGTTTTATGGACATTTTCATGAGTTATTGTCCATAGTTTTGGGGTTCCAAGGCGATTTACAAGTTTGAGAGGTATGACCAAAAACTCGTATTTTTGCGTTTTATGGTCGTTTTCATGAGTTATTTCCCATGATTTTGGGATTCCAGGGCGATTTACATGTTTGAGAGTTATGGCAAAAAACTCGCCGCTTTTGTGTTTTATGGTTGTTTTATTGAGCTATTGCCCACTATTTTGGGGTTATAGGGAGATTTACATGTTTTAGAGTTCTGACTAAAAACTTGTCTTTTTGCATTTTACGGCCATTTTAATGAGCTAGTGCTCATAGTTTTGGGGTTCAAGCGTGATTTACATGTTATGGAGTTATGACCGAACACTCGTCTTTTTGCGTTTTATGGACATTTTCATCTGTTATTGCCCACAGTTTTCGGGTTCCAGGTTGATTTACATGTTTGGGAGGTATAAGCAAAAAAACTCGTCTTTTTAAGTTTCATGGCTGTTTTCATGAGTTATTGCCCACTGTTTTGGGGTTCTAGGGCGATTAACATGTTTCAGAGGTATGACCAAAAACTCGTCGTTTTTTGCGTTTTATGGACATTTTAATGAGCTATTGCCTACAGTTTGGGATTCCAGGGCGATTTACATGTTTCAAATTTGTGACCAAAAACTCGTCTTATTAGCGTTTTAGCGCCATTTTCACGAATTATTGCCCATAGTTTTGGGGTTCCGGGGAAATTTACATGTGTGAGAGGTATAGACCAAAAATTCGTTGTTTTTGTGTTTTATGACTGTTTTCATGACATATTGCCCACAGTTTTGGGGTTTCTAGGGCGATTTACATGTTTGACAGGTATGACCGAAAAGTCATAGTTTTTGCTTTTTATGGCCGTTTTCATGAGCTATTGCCCACAGTTTAGGTGTTCCTGGGCGATTTAAATGTTTGGGAGGTATGAGCAAAAACTCGTGTTTTTTCGTTTTATGTCCGTTTTCGTGAGTTATTGCCCATGGTTTTCGAGTTCCAAGGCGATTTACATGTTTGAGAGGTATGACCAGAAACTCGTCGTTTTTGCTCTTTATGGTCGTTTTAATGAGCTGTTACCCACTGTTTTGGGGTTCCAGGGCGATTTACATGTTTCAAATTTATGACTAAGAAATCTTCTTTTTAGCATCTTATGGCCATTTTCATGAGTTATTGCCCATAATTTTGGGGTTCCAGGGAAATGTAAATGTTTGACAGGTATAGGCAAAAAAAGTCATCATTTTTGTGTTTTATGGCCGTTTTCATGAGCTATTGCCCACTGTTTAGGGGTTCCAAGGCGATTTACATGTTTGACACGTATGACCAAAAAGTCGTCGTTTTTTGCATTATATGGCCGTTTGCATGAGCTATTGCCCACTGTTTTGGGTTCCAGTTTTATTTACGTATTTTAGAGTTACGACCAAAAACTCGTCTTTTGCGTTTTATGGCCGTTTTAATGAGTTATTGCCCATAGTTTTGGGATTCCTGGGCGTTTTACATGTTTTAGAGTTATGACCAAAAACTCGTCTTTTTTGCATTTTATGGACATTTCTATGAGCTATTGCCCACAGTTTTGGGGTTCGAGGGCGATTTACGAGTTTGCAAGGTATGAGCAAAAACTCTTCATTTTGCGTTTTATGGCCGTTTTCATGAGTTATTGCCCACGGTTTTGGGGTTCCAAGGCGATTGACATGTTTGAGAGGTATCACAAAAAATTCATCGTTTTTCGTATTTTATGGCTGTTTCCATGAGCTATTGCCCACAGTTTTGGGGTTCCAGGGCGAGTTACATGTTTCAAATTTATGACTAAAAATTCGTCTTTTTGCGTTTTAGGGACATTTTTTAAGTTATTGCCCACAGTTTTGGGGTTCGAGGGCGATTTACATGTTTGGAAGGTATGAGCAAAAACTCTTCTTTTTGCATTTTATGGCCGTTTTCATGAGTTATTGCCAACGATTTTGGGGTTCCAAGGCGATTGACATGTTTGAGGGGTACGACAAAAAATATGTCGTTTTTTGCGTTTTATGGCCGTTTTATGAGCTATTGCCCACAGTTTTGGGGTTCCAGGGCGAGTTACATGTTTCAAATTTATGACTAAAATTCATCTTTTTGCGTTTTATGGACATTTTCATGAGTTATTGTCCATAGTTTTGGGGTTCCAAGGCGATTTACAAGTTTGAGAGGTATGACCAAAAACTCGTATTTTTGCGTTTTATGGTCGTTTTCATGAGTTATTTCCCATGATTTTGGGATTCCAGGGCGATTTACATGTTTGAGAGTTATGGCAAAAAACTCGCCGCTTTTGTGTTTTATGGTTGTTTTATTGAGCTATTGCCCACTATTTTGGGGTTATAGGGAGATTTACATGTTTTAGAGTTCTGACTAAAAACTTGTCTTTTTGCATTTTACGGCCATTTTAATGAGCTAGTGCTCATAGTTTTGGGGTTCAAGCGTGATTTACATGTTATGGAGTTATGACCGAACACTCGTCTTTTTGCGTTTTATGGACATTTTCATCTGTTATTGCCCACAGTTTTCGGGTTCCAGGTTGATTTACATGTTTGGGAGGTATAAGCAAAAAAACTCGTCTTTTTAAGTTTCATGGCTGTTTTCATGAGTTATTGCCCACTGTTTTGGGGTTCTAGGGCGATTAACATGTTTCAGAGGTATGACCAAAAACTCGTCGTTTTTTGCGTTTTATGGACATTTTAATGAGCTATTGCCTACAGTTTGGGATTCCAGGGCGATTTACATGTTTCAAATTTGTGACCAAAAACTCGTCTTATTAGCGTTTTAGCGCCATTTTCACGAATTATTGCCCATAGTTTTGGGGTTCCGGGGAAATTTACATGTGTGAGAGGTATAGACCAAAAATTCGTTGTTTTTGTGTTTTATGACTGTTTTCATGACATATTGCCCACAGTTTTGGGGTTTCTAGGGCGATTTACATGTTTGACAGGTATGACCGAAAAGTCATAGTTTTTGCTTTTTATGGCCGTTTTCATGAGCTATTGCCCACAGTTTAGGTGTTCCTGGGCGATTTAAATGTTTAGGAGGTATGAGCAAAAACTCGTGTTTTTTCGTTTTATGTCCGTTTTCGTGAGTTATTGCCCATGGTTTTCGAGTTCCAAGGCGATTTACATGTTTGAGAGGTATGACCAGAAACTCGTTGTTTTTGCTCTTTATGGTCGTTTTAATGAGCTGTTACCCACTGTTTCGGGGTTCCAGGGCGATTTACATGTTTCAAATTTATGACTAAGAAATCTTCTTTTTAGCATCTTATGGCCATTTTCATGAGTTATTGCCCATAATTTTGGGGTTCCAGGGAAATGTAAATGTTTGACAGGTATAGGCAAAAAAAGTCATCATTTTTGTGTTTTATGGCCGTTTTCATGAGCTATTGCCCACTGTTTAGGGGTTCCAAGGCGATTTACATGTTTGACACGTATGACCAAAAAGTCGTCGTTTTTTGCATTATATGGCCGTTTGCATGAGCTATTGCCCACTGTTTTGGGTTCCAGTTTTATTTACGTATTTTAGAGTTACGACCAAAAACTCGTCTTTTGCGTTTTATGGCCGTTTTAATGAGTTATTGCCCATAGTTTTGGGATTCCTGGGCGTTTTACATGTTTTAGAGTTATGACCAAAAACTCGTCTTTTTTGCATTTTATGGACATTTCTATGAGCTATTGCCCACAGTTTTGGGGTTCGAGGGCGATTTACGAGTTTGCAAGGTATGAGCAAAAACTCTTCATTTTGCGTTTTATGGCCGTTTTCATGAGTTATTGCCCACGGTTTTGGGGTTCCAAGGCGATTGACATGTTTGAGAGGTATCACAAAAAATTCATCGTTTTTCGTATTTTATGGCTGTTTCCATGAGCTATTGCCCACAGTTTTGGGGTTCCAGGGCGAGTTACATGTTTCAAATTTATGACTAAAAATTCGTCTTTTTTGCGTTTTATGGACATTTTTTTGAGTTATTGCCCACAGTTTTGGGGTTCGAGGGCGATTTACATGTTTGGAAGGTATGAGCAAAAACTCTTCTTTTTGCATTTTATGGCCGTTTTCATGAGTTATTGCCAACGATTTTGGGGTTCCAAGGCGATTGACATGTTTGAGGGGTACGACAAAAAATATGTCGTTTTTTGCGTTTTATGGCCGTTTTATGAGCTATTGCCCACAGTTTTGGGGTTCCAGGGCGAGTTACATGTTTCAAATTTATGACTAAAATTCATCTTTTTGCGTTTTATGGACATTTTCATGAGTTATTGTCCATAGTTTTGGGGTTCCAAGGCGATTTACAAGTTTGAGAGGTATGACCAAAAACTCGTATTTTTGCGTTTTATGGTCGTTTTCATGAGTTATTTCCCATGATTTTGGGATTCCAGGGCGATTTACATGTTTGAGAGTTATGGCAAAAAACTCGCCGCTTTTGTGTTTTATGGTTGTTTTATTGAGCTATTGCCCACTATTTTGGGGTTATAGGGAGATTTACATGTTTTAGAGTTCTGACTAAAAACTTGTCTTTTTGCATTTTACGGCCATTTTAATGAGCTAGTGCTCATAGTTTTGGGGTTCAAGCGTGATTTACATGTTATGGAGTTATGACCGAACACTCGTCTTTTTGCGTTTTATGGACATTTTCATCTGTTATTGCCCACAGTTTTCGGGTTCCAGGTTGATTTACATGTTTGGGAGGTATAAGCAAAAAAACTCGTCTTTTTAAGTTTCATGGCTGTTTTCATGAGTTATTGCCCACTGTTTTGGGGTTCTAGGGCGATTAACATGTTTCAGAGGTATGACCAAAAACTCGTCGTTTTTTGCGTTTTATGGACATTTTAATGAGCTATTGCCTACAGTTTGGGATTCCAGGGCGATTTACATGTTTCAAATTTGTGACCAAAAACTCGTCTTATTAGCGTTTTAGCGCCATTTTCACGAATTATTGCCCATAGTTTTGGGGTTCCGGGGAAATTTACATGTGTGAGAGGTATAGACCAAAAATTCGTTGTTTTTGTGTTTTATGACTGTTTTCATGACATATTGCCCACAGTTTTGGGGTTTCTAGGGCGATTTACATGTTTGACAGGTATGACCGAAAAGTCATAGTTTTTGCTTTTTATGGCCGTTTTCATGAGCTATTGCCCACAGTTTAGGTGTTCCTGGGCGATTTAAATGTTTAGGAGGTATGAGCAAAAACTCGTGTTTTTTCGTTTTATGTCCGTTTTCGTGAGTTATTGCCCATGGTTTTCGAGTTCCAAGGCGATTTACATGTTTGAGAGGTATGACCAGAAACTCGTTGTTTTTGCTCTTTATGGTCGTTTTAATGAGCTGTTACCCACTGTTTCGGGGTTCCAGGGCGATTTACATGTTTCAAATTTATGACTAAGAAATCTTCTTTTTAGCATCTTATGGCCATTTTCATGAGTTATTGCCCATAATTTTGGGGTTCCAGGGAAATGTAAATGTTTGACAGGTATAGGCAAAAAAAGTCATCATTTTTGTGTTTTATGGCCGTTTTCATGAGCTATTGCCCACTGTTTAGGGGTTCCAAGGCGATTTACATGTTTGACACGTATGACCAAAAAGTCGTCGTTTTTTGCATTATATGGCCGTTTGCATGAGCTATTGCCCACTGTTTTGGGTTCCAGTTTTATTTACGTATTTTAGAGTTACGACCAAAAACTCGTCTTTTGCGTTTTATGGCCGTTTTAATGAGTTATTGCCCATAGTTTTGGGATTCCTGGGCGTTTTACATGTTTTAGAGTTATGACCAAAAACTCGTCTTTTTTGCATTTTATGGACATTTCTATGAGCTATTGCCCACAGTTTTGGGGTTCGAGGGCGATTTACGAGTTTGCAAGGTATGAGCAAAAACTCTTCATTTTGCGTTTTATGGCCGTTTTCATGAGTTATTGCCCACGGTTTTGGGGTTCCAAGGCGATTGACATGTTTGAGAGGTATCACAAAAAATTCATCGTTTTTTGTATTTTATGGCTGTTTCCATGAGCTATTGCCCACAGTTTTGGGGTTCCAGGGCGAGTTACATGTTTCAAATTTATGACTAAAAATTCGTCTTTTTTGCGTTTTATGGACATTTTTTTGAGTTATTGCCCACAGTTTTGGGGTTCGAGGGCGATTTACATGTTTGGAAGGTATGAGCAAAAACTCTTCTTTTTGCATTTTATGGCCGTTTTCATGAGTTATTGCCAACGATTTTGGGGTTCCAAGGCGATTGACATGTTTGAGGGGTACGACAAAAAATATGTCGTTTTTTGCGTTTTATGGCCGTTTTATGAGCTATTGCCCACAGTTTTGGGGTTCCAGGGCGAGTTACATGTTTCAAATTTATGACTAAAATTCATCTTTTTGCGTTTTATGGACATTTTCATGAGTTATTGTCCATAGTTTTGGGGTTCCAAGGCGATTTACAAGTTTGAGAGGTATGACCAAAAACTCGTATTTTTGCGTTTTATGGTCGTTTTCATGAGTTATTTCCCATGATTTTGGGATTCCAGGGCGATTTACATGTTTGAGAGTTATGGCAAAAAACTCGCCGCTTTTGTGTTTTATGGTTGTTTTATTGAGCTATTGCCCACTATTTTGGGGTTATAGGGAGATTTACATGTTTTAGAGTTCTGACTAAAAACTTGTCTTTTTGCATTTTACGGCCATTTTAATGAGCTAGTGCTCATAGTTTTGGGGTTCAAGCGTGATTTACATGTTATGGAGTTATGACCGAACACTCGTCTTTTTGCGTTTTATGGACATTTTCATCTGTTATTGCCCACAGTTTTCGGGTTCCAGGTTGATTTACATGTTTGGGAGGTATAAGCAAAAAAACTCGTCTTTTTAAGTTTCATGGCTGTTTTCATGAGTTATTGCCCACTGTTTTGGGGTTCTAGGGCGATTAACATGTTTCAGAGGTATGACCAAAAACTCGTCGTTTTTTGCGTTTTATGGACATTTTAATGAGCTATTGCCTACAGTTTGGGATTCCAGGGCGATTTACATGTTTCAAATTTGTGACCAAAAACTCGTCTTATTAGCGTTTTAGCGCCATTTTCACGAATTATTGCCCATAGTTTTGGGGTTCCGGGGAAATTTACATGTGTGAGAGGTATAGACCAAAAATTCGTTGTTTTTGTGTTTTATGACTGTTTTCATGACATATTGCCCACAGTTTTGGGGTTTCTAGGGCGATTTACATGTTTGACAGGTATGACCGAAAAGTCATAGTTTTTGCTTTTTATGGCCGTTTTCATGAGCTATTGCCCACAGTTTAGGTGTTCCTGGGCGATTTAAATGTTTAGGAGGTATGAGCAAAAACTCGTGTTTTTTCGTTTTATGTCCGTTTTCGTGAGTTATTGCCCATGGTTTTCGAGTTCCAAGGCGATTTACATGTTTGAGAGGTATGACCAGAAACTCGTTGTTTTTGCTCTTTATGGTCGTTTTAATGAGCTGTTACCCACTGTTTCGGGGTTCCAGGGCGATTTACATGTTTCAAATTTATGACTAAGAAATCTTCTTTTTAGCATCTTATGGCCATTTTCATGAGTTATTGCCCATAATTTTGGGGTTCCAGGGAAATGTAAATGTTTGACAGGTATAGGCAAAAAAAGTCATCATTTTTGTGTTTTATGGCCGTTTTCATGAGCTATTGCCCACTGTTTAGGGGTTCCAAGGCGATTTACATGTTTGACACGTATGACCAAAAAGTCGTCGTTTTTTGCATTATATGGCCGTTTGCATGAGCTATTGCCCACTGTTTTGGGTTCCAGTTTTATTTACGTATTTTAGAGTTACGACCAAAAACTCGTCTTTTGCGTTTTATGGCCGTTTTAATGAGTTATTGCCCATAGTTTTGGGATTCCTGGGCGTTTTACATGTTTTAGAGTTATGACCAAAAACTCGTCTTTTTTGCATTTTATGGACATTTCTATGAGCTATTGCCCACAGTTTTGGGGTTCGAGGGCGATTTACGAGTTTGCAAGGTATGAGCAAAAACTCTTCATTTTGCGTTTTATGGCCGTTTTCATGAGTTATTGCCCACGGTTTTGGGGTTCCAAGGCGATTGACATGTTTGAGAGGTATCACAAAAAATTCATCGTTTTTCGTATTTTATGGCTGTTTCCATGAGCTATTGCCCACAGTTTTGGGGTTCCAGGGCGAGTTACATGTTTCAAATTTATGACTAAAAATTCGTCTTTTTTGCGTTTTATGGACATTTTTTTGAGTTATTGCCCACAGTTTTGGGGTTCGAGGGCGATTTACATGTTTGGAAGGTATGAGCAAAAACTCTTCTTTTTGCATTTTATGGCCGTTTTCATGAGTTATTGCCAACGATTTTGGGGTTCCAAGGCGATTGACATGTTTGAGGGGTACGACAAAAAATATGTCGTTTTTTGCGTTTTATGGCCGTTTTATGAGCTATTGCCCACAGTTTTGGGGTTCCAGGGCGAGTTACATGTTTCAAATTTATGACTAAAATTCATCTTTTTGCGTTTTATGGACATTTTCATGAGTTATTGTCCATAGTTTTGGGGTTCCAAGGCGATTTACAAGTTTGAGAGGTATGACCAAAAACTCGTATTTTTGCGTTTTATGGTCGTTTTCATGAGTTATTTCCCATGATTTTGGGATTCCAGGGCGATTTACATGTTTGAGAGTTATGGCAAAAAACTCGCCGCTTTTGTGTTTTATGGTTGTTTTATTGAGCTATTGCCCACTATTTTGGGGTTATAGGGAGATTTACATGTTTTAGAGTTCTGACTAAAAACTTGTCTTTTTGCATTTTACGGCCATTTTAATGAGCTAGTGCTCATAGTTTTGGGGTTCAAGCGTGATTTACATGTTATGGAGTTATGACCGAACACTCGTCTTTTTGCGTTTTATGGACATTTTCATCTGTTATTGCCCACAGTTTTCGGGTTCCAGGTTGATTTACATGTTTGGGAGGTATAAGCAAAAAAACTCGTCTTTTTAAGTTTCATGGCTGTTTTCATGAGTTATTGCCCACTGTTTTGGGGTTCTAGGGCGATTAACATGTTTCAGAGGTATGACCAAAAACTCGTCGTTTTTTGCGTTTTATGGACATTTTAATGAGCTATTGCCTACAGTTTGGGATTCCAGGGCGATTTACATGTTTCAAATTTGTGACCAAAAACTCGTCTTATTAGCGTTTTAGCGCCATTTTCACGAATTATTGCCCATAGTTTTGGGGTTCCGGGGAAATTTACATGTGTGAGAGGTATAGACCAAAAATTCGTTGTTTTTGTGTTTTATGACTGTTTTCATGACATATTGCCCACAGTTTTGGGGTTTCTAGGGCGATTTACATGTTTGACAGGTATGACCGAAAAGTCATAGTTTTTGCTTTTTATGGCCGTTTTCATGAGCTATTGCCCACAGTTTAGGTGTTCCTGGGCGATTTAAATGTTTGGGAGGTATGAGCAAAAACTCGTGTTTTTTCGTTTTATGTCCGTTTTCGTGAGTTATTGCCCATGGTTTTCGAGTTCCAAGGCGATTTACATGTTTGAGAGGTATGACCAGAAACTCGTTGTTTTTGCTCTTTATGGTCGTTTTAATGAGCTGTTACCCACTGTTTCGGGGTTCCAGGGCGATTTACATGTTTCAAATTTATGACTAAGAAATCTTCTTTTTAGCATCTTATGGCCATTTTCATGAGTTATTGCCCATAATTTTGGGGTTCCAGGGAAATGTAAATGTTTGACAGGTATAGGCAAAAAAAGTCATCATTTTTGTGTTTTATGGCCGTTTTCATGAGCTATTGCCCACTGTTTAGGGGTTCCAAGGCGATTTACATGTTTGACACGTATGACCAAAAAGTCGTCGTTTTTTGCATTATATGGCCGTTTGCATGAGCTATTGCCCACTGTTTTGGGTTCCAGTTTTATTTACGTATTTTAGAGTTACGACCAAAAACTCGTCTTTTGCGTTTTATGGCCGTTTTAATGAGTTATTGCCCATAGTTTTGGGATTCCTGGGCGTTTTACATGTTTTAGAGTTATGACCAAAAACTCGTCTTTTTTGCATTTTATGGACATTTCTATGAGCTATTGCCCACAGTTTTGGGGTTCGAGGGCGATTTACGAGTTTGCAAGGTATGAGCAAAAACTCTTCATTTTGCGTTTTATGGCCGTTTTCATGAGTTATTGCCCACGGTTTTGGGGTTCCAAGGCGATTGACATGTTTGAGAGGTATGACAAAAAATTCATCGTTTTTTGCATTTTATGGCTGTTTCCATGAGCTATTGCCCACAGTTTTGGGGTTCCAGGGCGAGTTACATGTTTCAAATTTATGACTAAAAATTCGTCTTTTTTGCGTTTTATGGACATTTTTGTGAGTTATTGCCCACAGTTTTGGGGTTCGAGGGCGATTTACATGTTTGGAAGGTATGAGCAAAAACTCTTCTTTTTGCATTTTATGGCCGTTTTCATGAGTTATTGCCAACGATTTTGGGGTTCCAAGGCGATTGACATGTTTGAGGGGTACGACAAAAAATATGTCGTTTTTTGCGTTTTATGGCCGTTTTATGAGCTATTGCCCACAGTTTTGGGGTTCCAGGGCGAGTTACATGTTTCAAATTTATGACTAAAATTCATCTTTTTGCGTTTTATGGACATTTTCATGAGTTATTGTCCATAGTTTTGGGGTTCCAAGGCGATTTACAAGTTTGAGAGGTATGACCAAAAACTCGTATTTTTGCGTTTTATGGTCGTTTTCATGAGTTATTTCCCATGATTTTGGGATTCCAGGGCGATTTACATGTTTGAGAGTTATGGCAAAAAACTCGCCGCTTTTGTGTTTTATGGTTGTTTTATTGAGCTATTGCCCACTATTTTGGGGTTATAGGGAGATTTACATGTTTTAGAGTTCTGACTAAAAACTTGTCTTTTTGCATTTTACGGCCATTTTAATGAGCTAGTGCTCATAGTTTTGGGGTTCAAGCGTGATTTACATGTTATGGAGTTATGACCGAACACTCGTCTTTTTGCGTTTTATGGACATTTTCATCTGTTATTGCCCACAGTTTTCGGGTTCCAGGTTGATTTACATGTTTGGGAGGTATAAGCAAAAAAACTCGTCTTTTTAAGTTTCATGGCTGTTTTCATGAGTTATTGCCCACTGTTTTGGGGTTCTAGGGCGATTAACATGTTTCAGAGGTATGACCAAAAACTCGTCGTTTTTTGCGTTTTATGGACATTTTAATGAGCTATTGCCTACAGTTTGGGATTCCAGGGCGATTTACATGTTTCAAATTTGTGACCAAAAACTCGTCTTATTAGCGTTTTAGCGCCATTTTCACGAATTATTGCCCATAGTTTTGGGGTTCCGGGGAAATTTACATGTGTGAGAGGTATAGACCAAAAATTCGTTGTTTTTGTGTTTTATGACTGTTTTCATGACATATTGCCCACAGTTTTGGGGTTTCTAGGGCGATTTACATGTTTGACAGGTATGACCGAAAAGTCATAGTTTTTGCTTTTTATGGCCGTTTTCATGAGCTATTGCCCACAGTTTAGGTGTTCCTGGGCGATTTAAATGTTTGGGAGGTATGAGCAAAAACTCGTGTTTTTTCGTTTTATGTCCGTTTTCGTGAGTTATTGCCCATGGTTTTCGAGTTCCAAGGCGATTTACATGTTTGAGAGGTATGACCAGAAACTCGTTGTTTTTGCTCTTTATGGTCGTTTTAATGAGCTGTTACCCACTGTTTCGGGGTTCCAGGGCGATTTACATGTTTCAAATTTATGACTAAGAAATCTTCTTTTTAGCATCTTATGGCCATTTTCATGAGTTATTGCCCATAATTTTGGGGTTCCAGGGAAATGTAAATGTTTGACAGGTATAGGCAAAAAAAGTCATCATTTTTGTGTTTTATGGCCGTTTTCATGAGCTATTGCCCACTGTTTAGGGGTTCCAAGGCGATTTACATGTTTGACACGTATGACCAAAAAGTCGTCGTTTTTTGCATTATATGGCCGTTTGCATGAGCTATTGCCCACTGTTTTGGGTTCCAGTTTTATTTACGTATTTTAGAGTTACGACCAAAAACTCGTCTTTTGCGTTTTATGGCCGTTTTAATGAGTTATTGCCCATAGTTTTGGGATTCCTGGGCGTTTTACATGTTTTAGAGTTATGACCAAAAACTCGTCTTTTTTGCATTTTATGGACATTTCTATGAGCTATTGCCCACAGTTTTGGGGTTCGAGGGCGATTTACGAGTTTGCAAGGTATGAGCAAAAACTCTTCATTTTGCGTTTTATGGCCGTTTTCATGAGTTATTGCCCACGGTTTTGGGGTTCCAAGGCGATTGACATGTTTGAGAGGTATGACAAAAAATTCATCGTTTTTTGCATTTTATGGCTGTTTCCATGAGCTATTGCCCACAGTTTTGGGGTTCCAGGGCGAGTTACATGTTTCAAATTTATGACTAAAAATTCGTCTTTTTTGCGTTTTATGGACATTTTTTTGAGTTATTGCCCACAGTTTTGGGGTTCGAGGGCGATTTACATGTTTGGAAGGTATGAGCAAAAACTCTTCTTTTTGCATTTTATGGCCGTTTTCATGAGTTATTGCCAACGATTTTGGGGTTCCAAGGCGATTGACATGTTTGAGGGGTACGACAAAAAATATGTCGTTTTTTGCGTTTTATGGCCGTTTTATGAGCTATTGCCCACAGTTTTGGGGTTCCAGGGCGAGTTACATGTTTCAAATTTATGACTAAAATTCATCTTTTTGCGTTTTATGGACATTTTCATGAGTTATTGTCCATAGTTTTGGGGTTCCAAGGCGATTTACAAGTTTGAGAGGTATGACCAAAAACTCGTATTTTTGCGTTTTATGGTCGTTTTCATGAGTTATTTCCCATGATTTTGGGATTCCAGGGCGATTTACATGTTTGAGAGTTATGGCAAAAAACTCGCCGCTTTTGTGTTTTATGGTTGTTTTATTGAGCTATTGCCCACTATTTTGGGGTTATAGGGAGATTTACATGTTTTAGAGTTATGACTAAAAACTTGTCTTTTTGCATTTTACGGCCATTTTAATGAGCTAGTGCTCATAGTTTTGGGGTTCAAGCGTGATTTACATGTTATGGAGTTATGACCGAACACTCGTCTTTTTGCGTTTTATGGACATTTTCATCTGTTATTGCCCACAGTTTTCGGGTTCCAGGTTGATTTACATGTTTGGGAGGTATAAGCAAAAAAACTCGTCTTTTTAAGTTTCATGGCTGTTTTCATGAGTTATTGCCCACTGTTTTGGGGTTCTAGGGCGATTAACATGTTTCAGAGGTATGACCAAAAACTCGTCGTTTTTTGCGTTTTATGGACATTTTAATGAGCTATTGCCTACAGTTTGGGATTCCAGGGCGATTTACATGTTTCAAATTTGTGACCAAAAACTCGTCTTATTAGCGTTTTAGCGCCATTTTCACGAATTATTGCCCATAGTTTTGGGGTTCCGGGGAAATTTACATGTGTGAGAGGTATAGACCAAAAATTCGTTGTTTTTGTGTTTTATGACTGTTTTCATGACATATTGCCCACAGTTTTGGGGTTTCTAGGGCGATTTACATGTTTGACAGGTATGACCGAAAAGTCATAGTTTTTGCTTTTTATGGCCGTTTTCATGAGCTATTGCCCACAGTTTAGGTGTTCCTGGGCGATTTAAATGTTTGGGAGGTATGAGCAAAAACTCGTGTTTTTTCGTTTTATGTCCGTTTTCGTGAGTTATTGCCCATGGTTTTCGAGTTCCAAGGCGATTTACATGTTTGAGAGGTATGACCAGAAACTCGTTGTTTTTGCTCTTTATGGTCGTTTTAATGAGCTGTTACCCACTGTTTCGGGGTTCCAGGGCGATTTACATGTTTCAAATTTATGACTAAGAAATCTTCTTTTTAGCATCTTATGGCCATTTTCATGAGTTATTGCCCATAATTTTGGGGTTCCAGGGAAATGTAAATGTTTGACAGGTATAGGCAAAAAAAGTCATCATTTTTGTGTTTTATGGCCGTTTTCATGAGCTATTGCCCACTGTTTAGGGGTTCCAAGGCGATTTACATGTTTGACACGTATGACCAAAAAGTCGTCGTTTTTTGCATTATATGGCCGTTTGCATGAGCTATTGCCCACTGTTTTGGGTTCCAGTTTTATTTACGTATTTTAGAGTTACGACCAAAAACTCGTCTTTTGCGTTTTATGGCCGTTTTAATGAGTTATTGCCCATAGTTTTGGGATTCCTGGGCGTTTTACATGTTTTAGAGTTATGACCAAAAACTCGTCTTTTTTGCATTTTATGGACATTTCTATGAGCTATTGCCCACAGTTTTGGGGTTCGAGGGCGATTTACGAGTTTGCAAGGTATGAGCAAAAACTCTTCATTTTGCGTTTTATGGCCGTTTTCATGAGTTATTGCCCACGGTTTTGGGGTTCCAAGGCGATTGACATGTTTGAGAGGTATGACAAAAAATTCATCGTTTTTTGCATTTTATGGCTGTTTCCATGAGCTATTGCCCACAGTTTTGGGGTTCCAGGGCGAGTTACATGTTTCAAATTTATGACTAAAAATTCGTCTTTTTTGCGTTTTATGGACATTTTTTTGAGTTATTGCCCACAGTTTTGGGGTTCGAGGGCGATTTACATGTTTGGAAGGTATGAGCAAAAACTCTTCTTTTTGCATTTTATGGCCGTTTTCATGAGTTATTGCCAACGATTTTGGGGTTCCAAGGCGATTGACATGTTTGAGGGGTACGACAAAAAATATGTCGTTTTTTGCGTTTTATGGCCGTTTTATGAGCTATTGCCCACAGTTTTGGGGTTCCAGGGCGAGTTACATGTTTCAAATTTATGACTAAAATTCATCTTTTTGCGTTTTATGGACATTTTCATGAGTTATTGTCCATAGTTTTGGGGTTCCAAGGCGATTTACAAGTTTGAGAGGTATGACCAAAAACTCGTATTTTTGCGTTTTATGGTCGTTTTCATGAGTTATTTCCCATGATTTTGGGATTCCAGGGCGATTTACATGTTTGAGAGTTATGGCAAAAAACTCGCCGCTTTTGTGTTTTATGGTTGTTTTATTGAGCTATTGCCCACTATTTTGGGGTTATAGGGAGATTTACATGTTTTAGAGTTATGACTAAAAACTTGTCTTTTTGCATTTTACGGCCATTTTAATGAGCTAGTGCTCATAGTTTTGGGGTTCAAGCGTGATTTACATGTTATGGAGTTATGACCGAACACTCGTCTTTTTGCGTTTTATGGACATTTTCATCTGTTATTGCCCACAGTTTTCGGGTTCCAGGTTGATTTACATGTTTGGGAGGTATAAGCAAAAAAACTCGTCTTTTTAAGTTTCATGGCTGTTTTCATGAGTTATTGCCCACTGTTTTGGGGTTCTAGGGCGATTAACATGTTTCAGAGGTATGACCAAAAACTCGTCGTTTTTTGCGTTTTATGGACATTTTAATGAGCTATTGCCTACAGTTTGGGATTCCAGGGCGATTTACATGTTTCAAATTTGTGACCAAAAACTCGTCTTATTAGCGTTTTAGCGCCATTTTCACGAATTATTGCCCATAGTTTTGGGGTTCCGGGGAAATTTACATGTGTGAGAGGTATAGACCAAAAATTCGTTGTTTTTGTGTTTTATGACTGTTTTCATGACATATTGCCCACAGTTTTGGGGTTTCTAGGGCGATTTACATGTTTGACAGGTATGACCGAAAAGTCATAGTTTTTGCTTTTTATGGCCGTTTTCATGAGCTATTGCCCACAGTTTAGGTGTTCCTGGGCGATTTAAATGTTTGGGAGGTATGAGCAAAAACTCGTGTTTTTTCGTTTTATGTCCGTTTTCGTGAGTTATTGCCCATGGTTTTCGAGTTCCAAGGCGATTTACATGTTTGAGAGGTATGACCAGAAACTCGTTGTTTTTGCTCTTTATGGTCGTTTTAATGAGCTGTTACCCACTGTTTCGGGGTTCCAGGGCGATTTACATGTTTCAAATTTATGACTAAGAAATCTTCTTTTTAGCATCTTATGGCCATTTTCATGAGTTATTGCCCATAATTTTGGGGTTCCAGGGAAATGTAAATGTTTGACAGGTATAGGCAAAAAAAGTCATCATTTTTGTGTTTTATGGCCGTTTTCATGAGCTATTGCCCACTGTTTAGGGGTTCCAAGGCGATTTACATGTTTGACACGTATGACCAAAAAGTCGTCGTTTTTTGCATTATATGGCCGTTTGCATGAGCTATTGCCCACTGTTTTGGGTTCCAGTTTTATTTACGTATTTTAGAGTTACGACCAAAAACTCGTCTTTTGCGTTTTATGGCCGTTTTAATGAGTTATTGCCCATAGTTTTGGGATTCCTGGGCGTTTTACATGTTTTAGAGTTATGACCAAAAACTCGTCTTTTTTGCATTTTATGGACATTTCTATGAGCTATTGCCCACAGTTTTGGGGTTCGAGGGCGATTTACGAGTTTGCAAGGTATGAGCAAAAACTCTTCATTTTGCGTTTTATGGCCGTTTTCATGAGTTATTGCCCACGGTTTTGGGGTTCCAAGGCGATTGACATGTTTGAGAGGTATGACAAAAAATTCATCGTTTTTTGCATTTTATGGCTGTTTCCATGAGCTATTGCCCACAGTTTTGGGGTTCCAGGGCGAGTTACATGTTTCAAATTTATGACTAAAAATTCGTCTTTTTTGCGTTTTATGGACATTTTTGTGAGTTATTGCCCACAGTTTTGGGGTTCGAGGGCGATTTACATGTTTGGAAGGTATGAGCAAAAACTCTTCTTTTTGCATTTTATGGCCGTTTTCATGAGTTATTGCCAACGATTTTGGGGTTCCAAGGCGATTGACATGTTTGAGGGGTACGACAAAAAATATGTCGTTTTTTGCGTTTTATGGCCGTTTTATGAGCTATTGCCCACAGTTTTGGGGTTCCAGGGCGAGTTACATGTTTCAAATTTATGACTAAAATTCATCTTTTTGCGTTTTATGGACATTTTCATGAGTTATTGTCCATAGTTTTGGGGTTCCAAGGCGATTTACAAGTTTGAGAGGTATGACCAAAAACTCGTATTTTTGCGTTTTATGGTCGTTTTCATGAGTTATTTCCCATGATTTTGGGATTCCAGGGCGATTTACATGTTTGAGAGTTATGGCAAAAAACTCGCCGCTTTTGTGTTTTATGGTTGTTTTATTGAGCTATTGCCCACTATTTTGGGGTTATAGGGAGATTTACATGTTTTAGAGTTCTGACTAAAAACTTGTCTTTTTGCATTTTACGGCCATTTTAATGAGCTAGTGCTCATAGTTTTGGGGTTCAAGCGTGATTTACATGTTATGGAGTTATGACCGAACACTCGTCTTTTTGCGTTTTATGGACATTTTCATCTGTTATTGCCCACAGTTTTCGGGTTCCAGGTTGATTTACATGTTTGGGAGGTATAAGCAAAAAAACTCGTCTTTTTAAGTTTCATGGCTGTTTTCATGAGTTATTGCCCACTGTTTTGGGGTTCTAGGGCGATTAACATGTTTCAGAGGTATGACCAAAAACTCGTCGTTTTTTGCGTTTTATGGACATTTTAATGAGCTATTGCCTACAGTTTGGGATTCCAGGGCGATTTACATGTTTCAAATTTGTGACCAAAAACTCGTCTTATTAGCGTTTTAGCGCCATTTTCACGAATTATTGCCCATAGTTTTGGGGTTCCGGGGAAATTTACATGTGTGAGAGGTATAGACCAAAAATTCGTTGTTTTTGTGTTTTATGACTGTTTTCATGACATATTGCCCACAGTTTTGGGGTTTCTAGGGCGATTTACATGTTTGACAGGTATGACCGAAAAGTCATAGTTTTTGCTTTTTATGGCCGTTTTCATGAGCTATTGCCCACAGTTTAGGTGTTCCTGGGCGATTTAAATGTTTGGGAGGTATGAGCAAAAACTCGTGTTTTTTCGTTTTATGTCCGTTTTCGTGAGTTATTGCCCATGGTTTTCGAGTTCCAAGGCGATTTACATGTTTGAGAGGTATGACCAGAAACTCGTTGTTTTTGCTCTTTATGGTCGTTTTAATGAGCTGTTACCCACTGTTTCGGGGTTCCAGGGCGATTTACATGTTTCAAATTTATGACTAAGAAATCTTCTTTTTAGCATCTTATGGCCATTTTCATGAGTTATTGCCCATAATTTTGGGGTTCCAGGGAAATGTAAATGTTTGACAGGTATAGGCAAAAAAAGTCATCATTTTTGTGTTTTATGGCCGTTTTCATGAGCTATTGCCCACTGTTTAGGGGTTCCAAGGCGATTTACATGTTTGACACGTATGACCAAAAAGTCGTCGTTTTTTGCATTATATGGCCGTTTGCATGAGCTATTGCCCACTGTTTTGGGTTCCAGTTTTATTTACGTATTTTAGAGTTACGACCAAAAACTCGTCTTTTGCGTTTTATGGCCGTTTTAATGAGTTATTGCCCATAGTTTTGGGATTCCTGGGCGTTTTACATGTTTTAGAGTTATGACCAAAAACTCGTCTTTTTTGCATTTTATGGACATTTCTATGAGCTATTGCCCACAGTTTTGGGGTTCGAGGGCGATTTACGAGTTTGCAAGGTATGAGCAAAAACTCTTCATTTTGCGTTTTATGGCCGTTTTCATGAGTTATTGCCCACGGTTTTGGGGTTCCAAGGCGATTGACATGTTTGAGAGGTATGACAAAAAATTCATCGTTTTTTGCATTTTATGGCTGTTTCCATGAGCTATTGCCCACAGTTTTGGGGTTCCAGGGCGAGTTACATGTTTCAAATTTATGACTAAAAATTCGTCTTTTTTGCGTTTTATGGACATTTTTTAAGTTATTGCCCACAGTTTTGGGGTTCGAGGGCGATTTACATGTTTGGAAGGTATGAGCAAAAACTCTTCTTTTTGCATTTTATGGCCGTTTTCATGAGTTATTGCCAACGATTTTGGGGTTCCAAGGCGATTGACATGTTTGAGGGGTACGACAAAAAATATGTCGTTTTTTGCGTTTTATGGCCGTTTTATGAGCTATTGCCCACAGTTTTGGGGTTCCAGGGCGAGTTACATGTTTCAAATTTATGACTAAAATTCATCTTTTTGCGTTTTATGGACATTTTCATGAGTTATTGTCCATAGTTTTGGGGTTCCAAGGCGATTTACAAGTTTGAGAGGTATGACCAAAAACTCGTATTTTTGCGTTTTATGGTCGTTTTCATGAGTTATTTCCCATGATTTTGGGATTCCAGGGCGATTTACATGTTTGAGAGTTATGGCAAAAAACTCGCCGCTTTTGTGTTTTATGGTTGTTTTATTGAGCTATTGCCCACTATTTTGGGGTTATAGGGAGATTTACATGTTTTAGAGTTCTGACTAAAAACTTGTCTTTTTGCATTTTACGGCCATTTTAATGAGCTAGTGCTCATAGTTTTGGGGTTCAAGCGTGATTTACATGTTATGGAGTTATGACCGAACACTCGTCTTTTTGCGTTTTATGGACATTTTCATCTGTTATTGCCCACAGTTTTCGGGTTCCAGGTTGATTTACATGTTTGGGAGGTATAAGCAAAAAAACTCGTCTTTTTAAGTTTCATGGCTGTTTTCATGAGTTATTGCCCACTGTTTTGGGGTTCTAGGGCGATTAACATGTTTCAGAGGTATGACCAAAAACTCGTCGTTTTTTGCGTTTTATGGACATTTTAATGAGCTATTGCCTACAGTTTGGGATTCCAGGGCGATTTACATGTTTCAAATTTGTGACCAAAAACTCGTCTTATTAGCGTTTTAGCGCCATTTTCACGAATTATTGCCCATAGTTTTGGGGTTCCGGGGAAATTTACATGTGTGAGAGGTATAGACCAAAAATTCGTTGTTTTTGTGTTTTATGACTGTTTTCATGACATATTGCCCACAGTTTTGGGGTTTCTAGGGCGATTTACATGTTTGACAGGTATGACCGAAAAGTCATAGTTTTTGCTTTTTATGGCCGTTTTCATGAGCTATTGCCCACAGTTTAGGTGTTCCTGGGCGATTTAAATGTTTGGGAGGTATGAGCAAAAACTCGTGTTTTTTCGTTTTATGTCCGTTTTCGTGAGTTATTGCCCATGGTTTTCGAGTTCCAAGGCGATTTACATGTTTGAGAGGTATGACCAGAAACTCGTTGTTTTTGCTCTTTATGGTCGTTTTAATGAGCTGTTACCCACTGTTTCGGGGTTCCAGGGCGATTTACATGTTTCAAATTTATGACTAAGAAATCTTCTTTTTAGCATCTTATGGCCATTTTCATGAGTTATTGCCCATAATTTTGGGGTTCCAGGGAAATGTAAATGTTTGACAGGTATAGGCAAAAAAAGTCATCATTTTTGTGTTTTATGGCCGTTTTCATGAGCTATTGCCCACTGTTTAGGGGTTCCAAGGCGATTTACATGTTTGACACGTATGACCAAAAAGTCGTCGTTTTTTGCATTATATGGCCGTTTGCATGAGCTATTGCCCACTGTTTTGGGTTCCAGTTTTATTTACGTATTTTAGAGTTACGACCAAAAACTCGTCTTTTGCGTTTTATGGCCGTTTTAATGAGTTATTGCCCATAGTTTTGGGATTCCTGGGCGTTTTACATGTTTTAGAGTTATGACCAAAAACTCGTCTTTTTTGCATTTTATGGACATTTCTATGAGCTATTGCCCACAGTTTTGGGGTTCGAGGGCGATTTACGAGTTTGCAAGGTATGAGCAAAAACTCTTCATTTTGCGTTTTATGGCCGTTTTCATGAGTTATTGCCCACGGTTTTGGGGTTCCAAGGCGATTGACATGTTTGAGAGGTATCACAAAAAATTCATCGTTTTTTGTATTTTATGGCTGTTTCCATGAGCTATTGCCCACAGTTTTGGGGTTCCAGGGCGAGTTACATGTTTCAAATTTATGACTAAAAATTCGTCTTTTTTGCGTTTTATGGACATTTTTGTGAGTTATTGCCCACAGTTTTGGGGTTCGAGGGCGATTTACATGTTTGGAAGGTATGAGCAAAAACTCTTCTTTTTGCATTTTATGGCCGTTTTCATGAGTTATTGCCAACGATTTTGGGGTTCCAAGGCGATTGACATGTTTGAGGGGTACGACAAAAAATATGTCGTTTTTTGCGTTTTATGGCCGTTTTATGAGCTATTGCCCACAGTTTTGGGGTTCCAGGGCGAGTTACATGTTTCAAATTTATGACTAAAATTCATCTTTTTGCGTTTTATGGACATTTTCATGAGTTATTGTCCATAGTTTTGGGGTTCCAAGGCGATTTACAAGTTTGAGAGGTATGACCAAAAACTCGTATTTTTGCGTTTTATGGTCGTTTTCATGAGTTATTTCCCATGATTTTGGGATTCCAGGGCGATTTACATGTTTGAGAGTTATGGCAAAAAACTCGCCGCTTTTGTGTTTTATGGTTGTTTTATTGAGCTATTGCCCACTATTTTGGGGTTATAGGGAGATTTACATGTTTTAGAGTTCTGACTAAAAACTTGTCTTTTTGCATTTTACGGCCATTTTAATGAGCTAGTGCTCATAGTTTTGGGGTTCAAGCGTGATTTACATGTTATGGAGTTATGACCGAACACTCGTCTTTTTGCGTTTTATGGACATTTTCATCTGTTATTGCCCACAGTTTTCGGGTTCCAGGTTGATTTACATGTTTGGGAGGTATAAGCAAAAAAACTCGTCTTTTTAAGTTTCATGGCTGTTTTCATGAGTTATTGCCCACTGTTTTGGGGTTCTAGGGCGATTAACATGTTTCAGAGGTATGACCAAAAACTCGTCGTTTTTTGCGTTTTATGGACATTTTAATGAGCTATTGCCTACAGTTTGGGATTCCAGGGCGATTTACATGTTTCAAATTTGTGACCAAAAACTCGTCTTATTAGCGTTTTAGCGCCATTTTCACGAATTATTGCCCATAGTTTTGGGGTTCCGGGGAAATTTACATGTGTGAGAGGTATAGACCAAAAATTCGTTGTTTTTGTGTTTTATGACTGTTTTCATGACATATTGCCCACAGTTTTGGGGTTTCTAGGGCGATTTACATGTTTGACAGGTATGACCGAAAAGTCATAGTTTTTGCTTTTTATGGCCGTTTTCATGAGCTATTGCCCACAGTTTAGGTGTTCCTGGGCGATTTAAATGTTTGGGAGGTATGAGCAAAAACTCGTGTTTTTTCGTTTTATGTCCGTTTTCGTGAGTTATTGCCCATGGTTTTCGAGTTCCAAGGCGATTTACATGTTTGAGAGGTATGACCAGAAACTCGTTGTTTTTGCTCTTTATGGTCGTTTTAATGAGCTGTTACCCACTGTTTCGGGGTTCCAGGGCGATTTACATGTTTCAAATTTATGACTAAGAAATCTTCTTTTTAGCATCTTATGGCCATTTTCATGAGTTATTGCCCATAATTTTGGGGTTCCAGGGAAATGTAAATGTTTGACAGGTATAGGCAAAAAAAGTCATCATTTTTGTGTTTTATGGCCGTTTTCATGAGCTATTGCCCACTGTTTAGGGGTTCCAAGGCGATTTACATGTTTGACACGTATGACCAAAAAGTCGTCGTTTTTTGCATTATATGGCCGTTTGCATGAGCTATTGCCCACTGTTTTGGGTTCCAGTTTTATTTACGTATTTTAGAGTTACGACCAAAAACTCGTCTTTTGCGTTTTATGGCCGTTTTAATGAGTTATTGCCCATAGTTTTGGGATTCCTGGGCGTTTTACATGTTTTAGAGTTATGACCAAAAACTCGTCTTTTTTGCATTTTATGGACATTTCTATGAGCTATTGCCCACAGTTTTGGGGTTCGAGGGCGATTTACGAGTTTGCAAGGTATGAGCAAAAACTCTTCATTTTGCGTTTTATGGCCGTTTTCATGAGTTATTGCCCACGGTTTTGGGGTTCCAAGGCGATTGACATGTTTGAGAGGTATGACAAAAAATTCATCGTTTTTTGCATTTTATGGCTGTTTCCATGAGCTATTGCCCACAGTTTTGGGGTTCCAGGGCGAGTTACATGTTTCAAATTTATGACTAAAAATTCGTCTTTTTTGCGTTTTATGGACATTTTTTAAGTTATTGCCCACAGTTTTGGGGTTCGAGGGCGATTTACATGTTTGGAAGGTATGAGCAAAAACTCTTCTTTTTGCATTTTATGGCCGTTTTCATGAGTTATTGCCAACGATTTTGGGGTTCCAAGGCGATTGACATGTTTGAGGGGTACGACAAAAAATATGTCGTTTTTTGCGTTTTATGGCCGTTTTATGAGCTATTGCCCACAGTTTTGGGGTTCCAGGGCGAGTTACATGTTTCAAATTTATGACTAAAATTCATCTTTTTGCGTTTTATGGACATTTTCATGAGTTATTGTCCATAGTTTTGGGGTTCCAAGGCGATTTACAAGTTTGAGAGGTATGACCAAAAACTCGTATTTTTGCGTTTTATGGTCGTTTTCATGAGTTATTTCCCATGATTTTGGGATTCCAGGGCGATTTACATGTTTGAGAGTTATGGCAAAAAACTCGCCGCTTTTGTGTTTTATGGTTGTTTTATTGAGCTATTGCCCACTATTTTGGGGTTATAGGGAGATTTACATGTTTTAGAGTTATGACTAAAAACTTGTCTTTTTGCATTTTACGGCCATTTTAATGAGCTAGTGCTCATAGTTTTGGGGTTCAAGCGTGATTTACATGTTATGGAGTTATGACCGAACACTCGTCTTTTTGCGTTTTATGGACATTTTCATCTGTTATTGCCCACAGTTTTCGGGTTCCAGGTTGATTTACATGTTTGGGAGGTATAAGCAAAAAAACTCGTCTTTTTAAGTTTCATGGCTGTTTTCATGAGTTATTGCCCACTGTTTTGGGGTTCTAGGGCGATTAACATGTTTCAGAGGTATGACCAAAAACTCGTCGTTTTTTGCGTTTTATGGACATTTTAATGAGCTATTGCCTACAGTTTGGGATTCCAGGGCGATTTACATGTTTCAAATTTGTGACCAAAAACTCGTCTTATTAGCGTTTTAGCGCCATTTTCACGAATTATTGCCCATAGTTTTGGGGTTCCGGGGAAATTTACATGTGTGAGAGGTATAGACCAAAAATTCGTTGTTTTTGTGTTTTATGACTGTTTTCATGACATATTGCCCACAGTTTTGGGGTTTCTAGGGCGATTTACATGTTTGACAGGTATGACCGAAAAGTCATAGTTTTTGCTTTTTATGGCCGTTTTCATGAGCTATTGCCCACAGTTTAGGTGTTCCTGGGCGATTTAAATGTTTGGGAGGTATGAGCAAAAACTCGTGTTTTTTCGTTTTATGTCCGTTTTCGTGAGTTATTGCCCATGGTTTTCGAGTTCCAAGGCGATTTACATGTTTGAGAGGTATGACCAGAAACTCGTCGTTTTTGCTCTTTATGGTCGTTTTAATGAGCTGTTACCCACTGTTTTGGGGTTCCAGGGCGATTTACATGTTTCAAATTTATGACTAAGAAATCTTCTTTTTAGCATCTTATGGCCATTTTCATGAGTTATTGCCCATAATTTTGGGGTTCCAGGGAAATGTAAATGTTTGACAGGTATAGGCAAAAAAAGTCATCATTTTTGTGTTTTATGGCCGTTTTCATGAGCTATTGCCCACTGTTTAGGGGTTCCAAGGCGATTTACATGTTTGACACGTATGACCAAAAAGTCGTCGTTTTTTGCATTATATGGCCGTTTGCATGAGCTATTGCCCACTGTTTTGGGTTCCAGTTTTATTTACGTATTTTAGAGTTACGACCAAAAACTCGTCTTTTGCGTTTTATGGCCGTTTTAATGAGTTATTGCCCATAGTTTTGGGATTCCTGGGCGTTTTACATGTTTTAGAGTTATGACCAAAAACTCGTCTTTTTTGCATTTTATGGACATTTCTATGAGCTATTGCCCACAGTTTTGGGGTTCGAGGGCGATTTACGAGTTTGCAAGGTATGAGCAAAAACTCTTCTTTTTGCGTTTTATGGCCGTTTTCATGAGTTATTGCCCACGGTTTTGGGGTTCCAAGGCGATTGACATGTTTGAGAGGTATGACAAAAAATTCATCGTTTTTTGTATTTTATGGCTGTTTCATGAGCTATTGCCCACAGTTTTGGGGTTCCAGGGCGAGTTACATGTTTCAAATTTATGACTAAAAATTCGTCTTTTTTGCGTTTTATGGACATTTTTTAAGTTATTGCCCACAGTTTTGGGGTTCGAGGGCGATTTACATGTTTGGAAGGTATGAGCAAAAACTCTTCTTTTTGCATTTTATGGCCGTTTTCATGAGTTATTGCCAACGATTTTGGGGTTCCAAGGCGATTGACATGTTTGAGGGGTACGACAAAAAATATGTCGTTTTTTGCGTTTTATGGCCGTTTTATGAGCTATTGCCCACAGTTTTGGGGTTCCAGGGCGAGTTACATGTTTCAAATTTATGACTAAAATTCATCTTTTTGCGTTTTATGGACATTTTCATGAGTTATTGTCCATAGTTTTGGGGTTCCAAGGCGATTTACAAGTTTGAGAGGTATGACCAAAAACTCGTATTTTTGCGTTTTATGGTCGTTTTCATGAGTTATTTCCCATGATTTTGGGATTCCAGGGCGATTTACATGTTTGAGAGTTATGGCAAAAAACTCGCCGCTTTTGTGTTTTATGGTTGTTTTATTGAGCTATTGCCCACTATTTTGGGGTTATAGGGAGATTTACATGTTTTAGAGTTATGACTAAAAACTTGTCTTTTTGCATTTTACGGCCATTTTAATGAGCTAGTGCTCATAGTTTTGGGGTTCAAGCGTGATTTACATGTTATGGAGTTATGACCGAACACTCGTCTTTTTGCGTTTTATGGACATTTTCATCTGTTATTGCCCACAGTTTTCGGGTTCCAGGTTGATTTACATGTTTGGGAGGTATAAGCAAAAAAACTCGTCTTTTTAAGTTTCATGGCTGTTTTCATGAGTTATTGCCCACTGTTTTGGGGTTCTAGGGCGATTAACATGTTTCAGAGGTATGACCAAAAACTCGTCGTTTTTTGCGTTTTATGGACATTTTAATGAGCTATTGCCTACAGTTTGGGATTCCAGGGCGATTTACATGTTTCAAATTTGTGACCAAAAACTCGTCTTATTAGCGTTTTAGCGCCATTTTCACGAATTATTGCCCATAGTTTTGGGGTTCCGGGGAAATTTACATGTGTGAGAGGTATAGACAAATAATTCGTTGTTTTTGTGTTTTATGACTGTTTTCATGACATATTGCCCATAGTTTTGGGGTTTCTAGGGCGATTTACATGTTTGACAGGTATGACCGAAAAGTCATAGTTTTTGCTTTTTATGGCCGTTTTCATGAGCTATTGCCCACAGTTTAGGTGTTCCTGGGCGATTTAAATGTTTGGGAGGTATGAGCAAAAACTCGTGTTTTTTCGTTTTATGTCCGTTTTCGTGAGTTATTGCCCATGGTTTTCGAGTTCCAAGGCGATTTACATGTTTGAGAGGTATGACCAGAAACTCGTTGTTTTTGCTCTTTATGGTCGTTTTAATGAGCTGTTACCCACTGTTTCGGGGTTCCAGGGCGATTTACATGTTTCAAATTTATGACTAAGAAATCTTCTTTTTAGCATCTTATGGCCATTTTCATGAGTTATTGCCCATAATTTTGGGGTTCCAGGGAAATGTAAATGTTTGACAGGTATAGGCAAAAAAAGTCATCATTTTTGTGTTTTATGGCCGTTTTCATGAGCTATTGCCCACTGTTTAGGGGTTCCAAGGCGATTTACATGTTTGACACGTATGACCAAAAAGTCGTCGTTTTTTGCATTATATGGCCGTTTGCATGAGCTATTGCCCACTGTTTTGGGTTCCAGTTTTATTTACGTATTTTAGAGTTACGACCAAAAACTCGTCTTTTGCGTTTTATGGCCGTTTTAATGAGTTATTGCCCATAGTTTTGGGATTCCTGGGCGTTTTACATGTTTTAGAGTTATGACCAAAAACTCGTCTTTTTTGCATTTTATGGACATTTCTATGAGCTATTGCCCACAGTTTTGGGGTTCGAGGGCGATTTACGAGTTTGCAAGGTATGAGCAAAAACTCTTCATTTTGCGTTTTATGGCCGTTTTCATGAGTTATTGCCCACGGTTTTGGGGTTCCAAGGCGATTGACATGTTTGAGAGGTATCACAAAAAATTCATCGTTTTTTGTATTTTATGGCTGTTTCCATGAGCTATTGCCCACAGTTTTGGGGTTCCAGGGCGAGTTACATGTTTCAAATTTATGACTAAAAATTCGTCTTTTTTGCGTTTTATGGACATTTTTGTGAGTTATTGCCCACAGTTTTGGGGTTCGAGGGCGATTTACATGTTTGGAAGGTATGAGCAAAAACTCTTCTTTTTGCATTTTATGGCCGTTTTCATGAGTTATTGCCAACGATTTTGGGGTTCCAAGGCGATTGACATGTTTTAGGGGTACGACAAAAAATATGTCGTTTTTTGCGTTTTATGGCCGTTTTATGAGCTATTGCCCACAGTTTTGGGGTTCCAGGGCGAGTTACATGTTTCAAATTTATGACTAAAATTCGTCTTTTTGCGTTTTATGGACATTTTTGTGAGTTATTGCCCATAGTTTTGGGGTTCCAGGGCGATTTACATGTTTGGAAGGTATGAGCAAAAACTCTTCTATTTTCATTTTATGGCCGTTTTCATGAGTTATTGCCAACGATTTTGGGGTTCAAAGGCGATTGACATGTTTGAGTGGTACGGCAAAAAATATGTCGTTTTTTTGCGTTTTATGGCCGTTTTATGAGCTATTGCCCACAGTTTTGGGGTTCCAGGGCGAGTTACATGTTTCCAATTTATGACTAAAATTCATCTTTTTGCGTTTTATGGACATTTTAATGAGCTATTGCCTACAGTTTGGGATTCCAGGGCGATTTACATGTTTCAAATTTGTGACCAAAAACTCGTCTTATTAGCGTTTTAGCGCCATTTTCACGAATTATTGCCCATAGTTTTGGGGTTCCGGGGAAATTTACATGTGTGAGAGGTATAGACAAAAAATTCGTTGTTTTTTTGTTTTATGACTGTTTTCATGACATATTGCCCACAGTTTTGGGGTTTCTAGGGCCATTTACATGTTTGACAGGTATGACCGAAAAGTCATAGTTTTTGCTTTTTATGGCCGTTTTCATGAGCTATTGCCCACAGGTTAGGTGTTCCTGGGCGATTTAAATGTTTGGGAGGTATGAGCAAAAACTCGTGTTTTTTCGTTTTATGTCCGTTTTCGTGAGTTATTGCCCATGGTTTTCGAGTTCCAAGGCGATTTACATGTTTGAGAGGTATGACCAGAAACTCGTTGTTTTTGCTCTTTATGGTCGTTTTAATGAGCTGTTACCCACTGTTTCGGGGTTCCAGGGCGATTTACATGTTTCAAATTTATGACTAAGAAATCTTCTTTTTAGCATCTTATGGCCATTTTCATGAGTTATTGCCCATAATTTTGGGGTTCCAGGGAAATGTAAATGTTTGACAGGTATAGGCAAAAAAAGTCATCATTTTTGTGTTTTATGGCCGTTTTCATGAGCTATTGCCCACTGTTTAGGGGTTCCAAGGCGATTTACATGTTTGACACGTATGACCAAAAAGTCGTCGTTTTTTGCATTATATGGCCGTTTGCATGAGCTATTGCCCACTGTTTTGGGTTCCAGTTTTATTTACGTATTTTAGAGTTACGACCAAAAACTCGTCTTTTGCGTTTTATGGCCGTTTTAATGAGTTATTGCCCATAGTTTTGGGATTCCTGGGCGTTTTACATGTTTTAGAGTTATGACCAAAAACTCGTCTTTTTTGCATTTTATGGACATTTCTATGAGCTATTGCCCACAGTTTTGGGGTTCGAGGGCGATTTACGAGTTTGCAAGGTATGAGCAAAAACTCTTCATTTTGCGTTTTATGGCCGTTTTCATGAGTTATTGCCCACGGTTTTGGGGTTCCAAGGCGATTGACATGTTTGAGAGGTATCACAAAAAATTCATCGTTTTTTGTATTTTATGGCTGTTTCCATGAGCTATTGCCCACAGTTTTGGGGTTCCAGGGCGAGTTACATGTTTCAAATTTATGACTAAAAATTCGTCTTTTTTGCGTTTTATGGACATTTTTGTGAGTTATTGCCCACATTTTTGTGGTTCGAGGGCGATTTACATGTTTGGAAGGTATGAGCAAAAACTCTTCTTTTTGCATTTTATGGCCGTTTTCATGAGTTATTGCCAACGATTTTGGGTTCCAAGGCGATTGACATGTTTTAGGGGTACGACAAAAAATATGTCGTTTTTTGCGTTTTATGGCCGTTTTATGAGATATTGCCCACAGTTTTGGGGTTCCAGGGCGAGTTACATGTTTCAAATTTATGACTGAAAATTCGTCTTTTTTGCGTTTTATGGACATTTTTGTGAGTTATTGCCCACAGTTTTGGGGTTCGAGGGCGATTTACATGTTTGGAAGGTATGAGCAAAAACTCTTCTATTTTCATTTTATGGCCGTTTTCATGAGTTATTGCCAACGATTTTGGGGTTCAAAGGCGATTGACATGTTTGAGTGGTACGGCAAAAATATGTCGTTTTTTTGCGTTTTATGGCCGTTTTATGAGCTATTGCCCACAGTTTTGGGGTTCCAGGGCGAGTTACATGTTTCCAATTTATGACTAAAATTCATCTTTTTGCGTTTTATGGACATTTTAATGAGCTATTGCCTACAGTTTGGGATTCCAGGGCGATTTACATGTTTCAAATTTGTGACCAAAAACTCGTCTTATTAGCGTTTTAGCGCCATTTTCACGAATTATTGCCCATAGTTTTGGGGTTCCGGGGAAATTTACATGTGTGAGAGGTATAGACAAAAAATTCGTTGTTTTTGTGTTTTATGACTGTTTTCATGACATATTGCCCACAGTTTTGGGGTTTCTAGGGCCATTTACATGTTTGACAGGTATGACCGAAAAGTCATAGTTTTTTGCTTTTTATGGCCGTTTTCATGAGCTATTGCCCACAGGTTAGGTGTTCCTGGGCGATTTAAATGTTTGGGAGGTATGAGCAAAAACTCGTGTTTTTCGTTTTATGTCCGTTTTCGTGAGTTATTGCCCATGGTTTTCGAGTTCCAAGGCGATTTACATGTTTGAGAGGTATGACCAGAAACTCGTTGTTTTTGCTCTTTATGGTCGTTTTAATGAGCTGTTACCCACTGTTTCGGGGTTCCAGGGCGATTTACATGTTTCAAATTTATGACTAAGAAATCTTCTTTTTAGCATCTTATGGCCATTTTCATGAGTTATTGCCCATAATTTTGGGGTTCCAGGGAAATGTAAATGTTTGACAGGTATAGGCAAAAAAAGTCATCATTTTTGTGTTTTATGGCCGTTTTCATGAGCTATTGCCCACTGTTTAGGGGTTCCAAGGCGATTTACATGTTTGACACGTATGACCAAAAAGTCGTCGTTTTTTGCATTATATGGCCGTTTGCATGAGCTATTGCCCACTGTTTTGGGTTCCAGTTTTATTTACGTATTTTAGAGTTACGACCAAAAACTCGTCTTTTGCGTTTTATGGCCGTTTTAATGAGTTATTGCCCATAGTTTTGGGATTCCTGGGCGTTTTACATGTTTTAGAGTTATGACCAAAAACTCGTCTTTTTTGCATTTTATGGACATTTCTATGAGCTATTGCCCACAGTTTTGGGGTTCGAGGGCATTTACGAGTTTGCAAGGTATGAGCAAAAACTCTTCATTTTGCGTTTTATGGCCGTTTTCATGAGTTATTGCCCACGGTTTTGGGGTTCCAAGGCGATTGACATGTTTGAGAGGTATCACAAAAAATTCATCGTTTTTTGTATTTTATGGCTGTTTCCATGAGCTATTGCCCACAGTTTTGGGGTTCCAGGGCGAGTTACATGTTTCAAATTTATGACTAAAAATTCGTCTTTTTTGCGTTTTATGGACATTTTTGTGAGTTATTGCCCACAGTTTTGTGGTTCGAGGGCGATTTACATGTTTGGAAGGTATGAGCAAAAACTCTTCTTTTTGCATTTTATGGCCGTTTTCATGAGTTATTGCCAACGATTTTTGGGTTCCAAGGCGATTGACATGTTTTAGGGGTACGACAAAAAATATGTCGTTTTTTGCGTTTTATGGCCGTTTTATGAGATATTGCCCACAGTTTTGGGGTTCCAGGGCGAGTTACATGTTTCAAATTTATGACTGAAAATTCGTCTTTTTTGCGTTTTATGGACATTTTTGTGAGTTATTGCCCACAGTTTTGGGGTTCGAGGGCGATTTACATGTTTGGAAGGTATGAGCAAAAACTCTTCTATTTTCATTTTATGGCCGTTTTCATGAGTTATTGCCAACGATTTTGGGGTTCAAAGGCGATTGACATGTTTGAGTGGTACGGCAAAAAATATGTCGTTTTTTGCGTTTTATGGCCGTTTTATGAGCTATTGCCCACAGTTTTGGGGTTCCAGGGCGAGTTACATGTTTCCAATTTATGACTAAAATTCATCTTTTTGCGTTTTATGGACATTTTAATGAGCTATTGCCTACAGTTTGGGATTCCAGGGCGATTTACATGTTTCAAATTTGTGACCAAAAACTCGTCTTATTAGCGTTTTAGCGCCATTTTCACGAATTATTGCCCATAGTTTTGGGGTTCCGGGGAAATTTACATGTGTGAGAGGTATAGACAAAAAATTCGTTGTTTTTGTGTTTTATGACTGTTTTCATGACATATTGCCCACAGTTTGGGGTTTCTAGGGCCATTTACATGTTTGACAGGTATGACCGAAAAGTCATAGTTTTTGCTTTTTATGGCCGTTTTCATGAGCTATTGCCCACAGGTTAGGTGTTCCTGGGCGATTTAAATGTTTGGGAGGTATGAGCAAAAACTCGTGTTTTTTCGTTTTATGTCCGTTTTCGTGAGTTATTGCCCATGGTTTTCGAGTTCCAAGGCGATTTACATGTTTGAGAGGTATGACCAGAAACTCGTTGTTTTTGCTCTTTATGGTCGTTTTAATGAGCTGTTACCCACTGTTTCGGGGTTCCAGGGCGATTTACATGTTTCAAATTTATGACTAAGAAATCTTCTTTTTAGCATCTTATGGCCATTTTCATGAGTTATTGCCCATAATTTTGGGGTTCCAGGGAAATGTAAATGTTTGACAGGTATAGGCAAAAAAAGTCATCATTTTTGTGTTTTATGGCCGTTTTCATGAGCTATTGCCCACTGTTTAGGGGTTCCAAGGCGATTTACATGTTTGACACGTATGACCAAAAAGTCGTCGTTTTTTGCATTATATGGCCGTTTGCATGAGCTATTGCCCACTGTTTTGGGTTCCAGTTTTATTTACGTATTTTAGAGTTACGACCAAAAACTCGTCTTTTGCGTTTTATGGCCGTTTTAATGAGTTATTGCCCATAGTTTTGGGATTCCTGGGCGTTTTACATGTTTTAGAGTTATGACCAAAAACTCGTCTTTTTTGCATTTTATGGACATTTCTATGAGCTATTGCCCACAGTTTTGGGGTTCGAGGGCGATTTACGAGTTTGCAAGGTATGAGCAAAAACTCTTCATTTTGCGTTTTATGGCCGTTTTCATGAGTTATTGCCCACGGTTTTGGGGTTCCAAGGCGATTGACATGTTTGAGAGGTATCACAAAAAATTCATCGTTTTTTGTATTTTATGGCTGTTTCCATGAGCTATTGCCCACAGTTTTGGGGTTCCAGGGCGAGTTACATGTTTCAAATTTATGACTAAAAATTCGTCTTTTTTGCGTTTTATGGACATTTTTGTGAGTTATTGCCCACAGTTTTGTGGTTCGAGGGCGATTTACATGTTTGGAAGGTATGAGCAAAAACTCTTCTTTTTGCATTTTATGGCCGTTTTCATGAGTTATTGCCAACGATTTTTGGGTTCCAAGGCGATTGACATGTTTTAGGGGTACGACAAAAAATATGTCGTTTTTTGCGTTTTATGGCCGTTTTATGAGATATTGCCCACAGTTTTGGGGTTCCAGGGCGAGTTACATGTTTCAAATTTATGACTGAAAATTCGTCTTTTTTGCGTTTTATGGACATTTTTGTGAGTTATTGCCCACAGTTTTGGGGTTCGAGGGCGATTTACATGTTTGGAAGGTATGAGCAAAAACTCTTCTATTTTCATTTTATGGCCGTTTTCATGAGTTATTGCCAACGATTTTGGGGTTCAAAGGCGATTGACATGTTTGAGTGGTACGGCAAAAAATATGTCGTTTTTTGCGTTTTATGGCCGTTTTATGAGCTATTGCCCACAGTTTTGGGGTTCCAGGGCGAGTTACATGTTTCCAATTTATGACTAAAATTCATCTTTTTGCGTTTTATGGACATTTTAATGAGCTATTGCCTACAGTTTGGGATTCCAGGGCGATTTACATGTTTCAAATTTGTGACCAAAAACTCGTCTTATTAGCGTTTTAGCGCCATTTTCACGAATTATTGCCCATAGTTTTGGGGTTCCGGGGAAATTTACATGTGTGAGAGGTATAGACAAAAAATTCGTTGTTTTTGTGTTTTATGACTGTTTTCATGACATATTGCCCACAGTTTTGGGGTTTCTAGGGCCATTTACATGTTTGACAGGTATGACCGAAAAGTCATAGTTTTTGCTTTTTATGGCCGTTTTCATGAGCTATTGCCCACAGGTTAGGTGTTCCTGGGCGATTTAAATGTTTGGGAGGTATGAGCAAAAACTCGTGTTTTTTTGTTTTATGTCCGTTTTCGTGAGTTATTGCCCATGGTTTTCGAGTTCCAAGGCGATTTACATGTTTGAGAGGTATGACCAGAAACTCGTTGTTTTTGCTCTTTATGGTCGTTTTAATGAGCTGTTACCCACTGTTTCGGGGTTCCAGGGCGATTTACATGTTTCAAATTTATGACTAAGAAATCTTCTTTTTAGCATCTTATGGCCATTTTCATGAGTTATTGCCCATAATTTTGGGGTTCCAGGGAAATGTAAATGTTTGACAGGTATAGGCAAAAAAAGTCATCATTTTTGTGTTTTATGGCCGTTTTCATGAGCTATTGCCCACTGTTTAGGGGTTCCAAGGCGATTTACATGTTTGACACGTATGACCAAAAAGTCGTCGTTTTTTGCATTATATGGCCGTTTGCATGAGCTATTGCCCACTGTTTTGGGTTCCAGTTTTATTTACGTATTTTAGAGTTACGACCAAAAACTCGTCTTTTGCGTTTTATGGCCGTTTTAATGAGTTATTGCCCATAGTTTTGGGATTCCTGGGCGTTTTACATGTTTTAGAGTTATGACCAAAAACTCGTCTTTTTTGCATTTTATGGACATTTCTATGAGCTATTGCCCACAGTTTTGGGGTTCGAGGGCGATTTACGAGTTTGCAAGGTATGAGCAAAAACTCTTCATTTTGCGTTTTATGGCCGTTTTCATGAGTTATTGCCCACGGTTTTGGGGTTCCAAGGCGATTGACATGTTTGAGAGGTATCACAAAAAATTCATCGTTTTTTGTATTTTATGGCTGTTTCCATGAGCTATTGCCCACAGTTTTGGGGTTCCAGGGCGAGTTACATGTTTCAAATTTATGACTAAAAATTCGTCTTTTTTGCGTTTTATGGACATTTTTGTGAGTTATTGCCCACAGTTTTGTGGTTCGAGGGCGATTTACATGTTTGGAAGGTATGAGCAAAAACTCTTCTTTTTGCATTTTATGGCCGTTTTCATGAGTTATTGCCAACGATTTTTGGGTTCCAAGGCGATTGACATGTTTTAGGGGTACGACAAAAAATATGTCGTTTTTTGCGTTTTATGGCCGTTTTATGAGATATTGCCCACAGTTTTGGGGTTCCAGGGCGAGTTACATGTTTCAAATTTATGACTGAAAATTCGTCTTTTTTGCGTTTTATGGACATTTTTGTGAGTTATTGCCCACAGTTTTGGGGTTCGAGGGCGATTTACATGTTTGGAAGGTATGAGCAAAAACTCTTCTATTTTCATTTTATGGCCGTTTTCATGAGTTATTGCCAACGATTTTGGGGTTCAAAGGCGATTGACATGTTTGAGTGGTACGGCAAAAAATATGTCGTTTTTTGCGTTTTATGGCCGTTTTATGAGCTATTGCCCACAGTTTTGGGGTTCCAGGGCGAGTTACATGTTTCCAATTTATGACTAAAATTCATCTTTTTGCGTTTTATGGACATTTTAATGAGCTATTGCCTACAGTTTGGGATTCCAGGGCGATTTACATGTTTCAAATTTGTGACCAAAAACTCGTCTTATTAGCGTTTTAGCGCCATTTTCACGAATTATTGCCCATAGTTTTGGGGTTCCGGGGAAATTTACATGTGTGAGAGGTATAGACAAAAAATTCGTTGTTTTTGTGTTTTATGACTGTTTTCATGACATATTGCCCACAGTTTTGGGGTTTCTAGGGCCATTTACATGTTTGACAGGTATGACCGAAAAGTCATAGTTTTTGCTTTTTATGGCCGTTTTCATGAGCTATTGCCCACAGGTTAGGTGTTCCTGGGCGATTTAAATGTTTGGGAGGTATGAGCAAAAACTCGTGTTTTTTCGTTTTATGTCCGTTTTCGTGAGTTATTGCCCATGGTTTTCGAGTTCCAAGGCGATTTACATGTTTGAGAGGTATGACCAGAAACTCGTTGTTTTTGCTCTTTATGGTCGTTTTAATGAGCTGTTACCCACTGTTTCGGGGTTCCAGGGCGATTTACATGTTTCAAATTTATGACTAAGAAATCTTCTTTTTAGCATCTTATGGCCATTTTCATGAGTTATTGCCCATAATTTTGGGGTTCCAGGGAAATGTAAATGTTTGACAGGTATAGGCAAAAAAAGTCATCATTTTTGTGTTTTATGGCCGTTTTCATGAGCTATTGCCCACTGTTTAGGGGTTCCAAGGCGATTTACATGTTTGACACGTATGACCAAAAAGTCGTCGTTTTTTGCATTATATGGCCGTTTGCATGAGCTATTGCCCACTGTTTTGGGTTCCAGTTTTATTTACGTATTTTAGAGTTACGACCAAAAACTCGTCTTTTGCGTTTTATGGCCGTTTTAATGAGTTATTGCCCATAGTTTTGGGATTCCTGGGCGTTTTACATGTTTTAGAGTTATGACCAAAAACTCGTCTTTTTTGCATTTTATGGACATTTCTATGAGCTATTGCCCACAGTTTTGGGGTTCGAGGGCGATTTACGAGTTTGCAAGGTATGAGCAAAAACTCTTCATTTTGCGTTTTATGGCCGTTTTCATGAGTTATTGCCCACGGTTTTGGGGTTCCAAGGCGATTGACATGTTTGAGAGGTATCACAAAAAATTCATCGTTTTTTGTATTTTATGGCTGTTTCCATGAGCTATTGCCCACAGTTTTGGGGTTCCAGGGCGAGTTACATGTTTCAAATTTATGACTAAAAATTCGTCTTTTTTGCGTTTTATGGACATTTTTGTGAGTTATTGCCCACAGTTTTGTGGTTCGAGGGCGATTTACATGTTTGGAAGGTATGAGCAAAAACTCTTCTTTTTGCATTTTATGGCCGTTTTCATGAGTTATTGCCAACGATTTTTGGGTTCCAAGGCGATTGACATGTTTTAGGGTACGACAAAAAATATGTCGTTTTTTGCGTTTTATGGCCGTTTTATGAGATATTGCCCACAGTTTTGGGGTTCCAGGGCGAGTTACATGTTTCAAATTTATGACTGAAAATTCGTCTTTTTTGCGTTTTATGGACATTTTTGTGAGTTATTGCCCACAGTTTTGGGGTTCGAGGGCGATTTACATGTTTGGAAGGTATGAGCAAAAACTCTTCTATTTTCATTTTATGGCCGTTTTCATGAGTTATTGCCAACGATTTTGGGGTTCAAAGGCGATTGACATGTTTGAGTGGTACGGCAAAAAATATGTCGTTTTTTGCGTTTTATGGCCGTTTTATGAGCTATTGCCCACAGTTTTGGGGTTCCAGGGCGAGTTACATGTTTCCAATTTATGACTAAAATTCATCTTTTTGCGTTTTATGGACATTTTAATGAGCTATTGCCTACAGTTTGGGATTCCAGGGCGATTTACATGTTTCAAATTTGTGACCAAAAACTCGTCTTATTAGCGTTTTAGCGCCATTTTCACGAATTATTGCCCATAGTTTTGGGGTTCCGGGGAAATTTACATGTGTGAGAGGTATAGACAAAAAATTCGTTGTTTTTGTGTTTTATGACTGTTTTCATGACATATTGCCCACAGTTTTGGGGTTTCTAGGGCCATTTACATGTTTGACAGGTATGACCGAAAAGTCATAGTTTTTGCTTTTTATGGCCGTTTTCATGAGCTATTGCCCACAGGTTAGGTGTTCCTGGGCGATTTAAATGTTTGGGAGGTATGAGCAAAAACTCGTGTTTTTTCGTTTTATGTCCGTTTTCGTGAGTTATTGCCCATGGTTTTCGAGTTCCAAGGCGATTTACATGTTTGAGAGGTATGACCAGAAACTCGTTGTTTTTGCTCTTTATGGTCGTTTTAATGAGCTGTTACCCACTGTTTCGGGGTTCCAGGGCGATTTACATGTTTCAAATTTATGACTAAGAAATCTTCTTTTTAGCATCTTATGGCCATTTTCATGAGTTATTGCCCATAATTTTGGGGTTCCAGGGAAATGTAAATGTTTGACAGGTATAGGCAAAAAAAGTCATCATTTTTGTGTTTTATGGCCGTTTTCATGAGCTATTGCCCACTGTTTAGGGGTTCCAAGGCGATTTACATGTTTGACACGTATGACCAAAAAGTCGTCGTTTTTTGCATTATATGGCCGTTTGCATGAGCTATTGCCCACTGTTTTGGGTTCCAGTTTTATTTACGTATTTTAGAGTTACGACCAAAAACTCGTCTTTTGCGTTTTATGGCCGTTTTAATGAGTTATTGCCCATAGTTTTGGGATTCCTGGGCGTTTTACATGTTTTAGAGTTATGACCAAAAACTCGTCTTTTTTGCATTTTATGGACATTTCTATGAGCTATTGCCCACAGTTTTGGGGTTCGAGGGCGATTTACGAGTTTGCAAGGTATGAGCAAAAACTCTTCATTTTGCGTTTTATGGCCGTTTTCATGAGTTATTGCCCACGGTTTTGGGGTTCCAAGGCGATTGACATGTTTGAGAGGTATCACAAAAAATTCATCGTTTTTTGTATTTTATGGCTGTTTCCATGAGCTATTGCCCACAGTTTTGGGGTTCCAGGGCGAGTTACATGTTTCAAATTTATGACTAAAAATTCGTCTTTTTTGCGTTTTATGGACATTTTTGTGAGTTATTGCCCACAGTTTTGTGGTTCGAGGGCGATTTACATGTTTGGAAGGTATGAGCAAAAACTCTTCTTTTTGCATTTTATGGCCGTTTTCATGAGTTATTGCCAACGATTTTTGGGTTCCAAGGCGATTGACATGTTTTAGGGGTACGACAAAAAATATGTCGTTTTTTGCGTTTTATGGCCGTTTTATGAGATATTGCCCACAGTTTTGGGGTTCCAGGGCGAGTTACATGTTTCAAATTTATGACTGAAAATTCGTCTTTTTTGCGTTTTATGGACATTTTTGTGAGTTATTGCCCACAGTTTTGGGGTTCGAGGGCGATTTACATGTTTGGAAGGTATGAGCAAAAACTCTTCTATTTTCATTTTATGGCCGTTTTCATGAGTTATTGCCAACGATTTTGGGGTTCAAAGGCGATTGACATGTTTGAGTGGTACGGCAAAAAATATGTCGTTTTTTGCGTTTTATGGCCGTTTTATGAGCTATTGCCCACAGTTTTGGGGTTCCAGGGCGAGTTACATGTTTCCAATTTATGACTAAAATTCATCTTTTTGCGTTTTATGGACATTTTAATGAGCTATTGCCTACAGTTTGGGATTCCAGGGCGATTTACATGTTTCAAATTTGTGACCAAAAACTCGTCTTATTAGCGTTTTAGCGCCATTTTCACGAATTATTGCCCATAGTTTTGGGGTTCCGGGGAAATTTACATGTGTGAGAGGTATAGACAAAAAATTCGTTGTTTTTGTGTTTTATGACTGTTTTCATGACATATTGCCCACAGTTTTGGGGTTTCTAGGGCCATTTACATGTTTGACAGGTATGACCGAAAAGTCATAGTTTTTGCTTTTTATGGCCGTTTTCATGAGCTATTGCCCACAGGTTAGGTGTTCCTGGGCGATTTAAATGTTTGGGAGGTATGAGCAAAAACTCGTGTTTTTTCGTTTTATGTCCGTTTTCGTGAGTTATTGCCCATGGTTTTCGAGTTCCAAGGCGATTTACATGTTTGAGAGGTATGACCAGAAACTCGTTGTTTTTGCTCTTTATGGTCGTTTTAATGAGCTGTTACCCACTGTTTCGGGGTTCCAGGGCGATTTACATGTTTCAAATTTATGACTAAGAAATCTTCTTTTTAGCATCTTATGGCCATTTTCATGAGTTATTGCCCATAATTTTGGGGTTCCAGGGAAATGTAAATGTTTGACAGGTATAGGCAAAAAAAGTCATCATTTTTGTGTTTTATGGCCGTTTTCATGAGCTATTGCCCACTGTTTAGGGGTTCCAAGGCGATTTACATGTTTGACACGTATGACCAAAAAGTCGTCGTTTTTTGCATTATATGGCCGTTTGCATGAGCTATTGCCCACTGTTTTGGGTTCCAGTTTTATTTACGTATTTTAGAGTTACGACCAAAAACTCGTCTTTTGCGTTTTATGGCCGTTTTAATGAGTTATTGCCCATAGTTTTGGGATTCCTGGGCGTTTTACATGTTTTAGAGTTATGACCAAAAACTCGTCTTTTTTGCATTTTATGGACATTTCTATGAGCTATTGCCCACAGTTTTGGGGTTCGAGGGCGATTTACGAGTTTGCAAGGTATGAGCAAAAACTCTTCATTTTGCGTTTTATGGCCGTTTTAATGAGTTATTGCCCACGGTTTTGGGGTTCCAAGGCGATTGACATGTTTGAGAGGTATCACAAAAAATTCATCGTTTTTTGTATTTTATGGCTGTTTCCATGAGCTATTGCCCACAGTTTTGGGGTTCCAGGGCGAGTTACATGTTTCAAATTTATGACTAAAAATTCGTCTTTTTTGCGTTTTATGGACATTTTTGTGAGTTATTGCCCACAGTTTTGTGGTTCGAGGGCGATTTACATGTTTGGAAGGTATGAGCAAAAACTCTTCTTTTTGCATTTTATGGCCGTTTTCATGAGTTATTGCCAACGATTTTTGGGTTCCAAGGCGATTGACATGTTTTAGGGGTACGACAAAAAATATGTCGTTTTTTGCGTTTTATGGCCGTTTTATGAGATATTGCCCACAGTTTTGGGGTTCCAGGGCGAGTTACATGTTTCAAATTTATGACTGAAAATTCGTCTTTTTTGCGTTTTATGGACATTTTTGTGAGTTATTGCCCACAGTTTTGGGGTTCGAGGGCGATTTACATGTTTGGAAGGTATGAGCAAAAACTCTTCTATTTTCATTTTATGGCCGTTTTCATGAGTTATTGCCAACGATTTTGGGGTTCAAAGGCGATTGACATGTTTGAGTGGTACGGCAAAAAATATGTCGTTTTTTGCGTTTTATGGCCGTTTTATGAGCTATTGCCCACAGTTTTGGGGTTCCAGGGCGAGTTACATGTTTCCAATTTATGACTAAAATTCATCTTTTTGCGTTTTATGGACATTTTAATGAGCTATTGCCTACAGTTTGGGATTCCAGGGCGATTTACATGTTTCAAATTTGTGACCAAAAACTCGTCTTATTAGCGTTTTAGCGCCATTTTCACGAATTATTGCCCATAGTTTTGGGGTTCCGGGGAAATTTACATGTGTGAGAGGTATAGACAAAAAATTCGTTGTTTTTGTGTTTTATGACTGTTTTCATGACATATTGCCCACAGTTTTGGGGTTTCTAGGGCCATTTACATGTTTGACAGGTATGACCGAAAAGTCATAGTTTTTGCTTTTTATGGCCGTTTTCATGAGCTATTGCCCACAGGTTAGGTGTTCCTGGGCGATTTAAATGTTTGGGAGGTATGAGCAAAAACTCGTGTTTTTTTGTTTTATGTCCGTTTTCGTGAGTTATTGCCCATGGTTTTCGAGTTCCAAGGCGATTTACATGTTTGAGAGGTATGACCAGAAACTCGTTGTTTTTGCTCTTTATGGTCGTTTTAATGAGCTGTTACCCACTGTTTCGGGGTTCCAGGGCGATTTACATGTTTCAAATTTATGACTAAGAAATCTTCTTTTTAGCATCTTATGGCCATTTTCATGAGTTATTGCCCATAATTTTGGGGTTCCAGGGAAATGTAAATGTTTGACAGGTATAGGCAAAAAAAGTCATCATTTTTGTGTTTTATGGCCGTTTTCATGAGCTATTGCCCACTGTTTAGGGGTTCCAAGGCGATTTACATGTTTGACACGTATGACCAAAAAGTCGTCGTTTTTTGCATTATATGGCCGTTTGCATGAGCTATTGCCCACTGTTTTGGGTTCCAGTTTTATTTACGTATTTTAGAGTTACGACCAAAAACTCGTCTTTTGCGTTTTATGGCCGTTTTAATGAGTTATTGCCCATAGTTTTGGGATTCCTGGGCGTTTTACATGTTTTAGAGTTATGACCAAAAACTCGTCTTTTTTGCATTTTATGGACATTTCTATGAGCTATTGCCCACAGTTTTGGGGTTCGAGGGCGATTTACGAGTTTGCAAGGTATGAGCAAAAACTCTTCATTTTGCGTTTTATGGCCGTTTTCATGAGTTATTGCCCACGGTTTTGGGGTTCCAAGGCGATTGACATGTTTGAGAGGTATCACAAAAAATTCATCGTTTTTTGTATTTTATGGCTGTTTCCATGAGCTATTGCCCACAGTTTTGGGGTTCCAGGGCGAGTTACATGTTTCAAATTTATGACTAAAAATTCGTCTTTTTTGCGTTTTATGGACATTTTTGTGAGTTATTGCCCACAGTTTTGGGGTTCGAGGGCGATTTACATGTTTGGAAGGTATGAGCAAAAACTCTTCTTTTTGCATTTTATGGCCGTTTTCATGAGTTATTGCCAACGATTTTGGGGTTCCAAGGCGATTGACATGTTTGAGGGGTACGACAAAAAATATGTCGTTTTTTGCGTTTTATGGCCGTTTTATGAGATATTGCCCACAGTTTTGGGGTTCCAGGGCGAGTTACATGTTTCAAATTTATGACTGAAAATTCGTCTTTTTTGCGTTTTATGGACATTTTTGTGAGTTATTGCCCACAGTTTTGGGGTTCGAGGGCGATTTACATGTTTGGAAGGTATGAGCAAAAACTCTTCTTTTTGCATTTTATGGCCGTTTTCATGAGTTATTGCCAACGATTTTGGGGTTCCAAGGCGATTGACATGTTTGAGTGGTACGGCAAAAAATATGTCGTTTTTTGCGTTTTATGGCCGTTTTATGAGCTATTGCCCACAGTTTTGGGGTTCCAGGGCGAGTTACATGTTTCCAATTTATGACTAAAATTCATCTTTTTGCGTTTTATGGACATTTTCATGAGTTATTGCCCATAGTTTTGGGGTTCCAAGGCGATTTACAAGTTTGAGAGGTATGACCAAAAACTCGTATTTTTGCGTTTTATGGTCGTTTTCATGAGTTATTTCCCATGATTTTGGGATTCCAGGGCGATTTACATGTTTGAGAGTTATGGCAAAAAACTCGCCGCTTTTGTGTTTTATGGTTGTTTTATTGAGCTATTGCCCACTATTTTGGGGTTATAGGGAGATTTACATGTTTTAGAGTTATGGCTAAAAACTTGTCTTATTGCATTTTACGGCCATTTTAATGAGCTAGTGCTCATAGTTTTGGGGTTCAAGCGTGATTTACATGTTATAGAGTTATGACCGAACACTCGTCTTTTTGCGTTTTATGGACATTTTCATCTGTTATTGCCCACAGTTTTCGGGTTCCAGGTTGATTTACATGTTTGGGAGGTATAAGCAAAAAAACTCGTCTTTTTAAGTTTCATGGCTGTTTTCATGAGTTATTGCCCACTGTTTTGGGGTTCTAGGGAGATTAACATGTTTCAGAGGTATGACCCAAAACTCGTCGTTTTTTGTGTTTTATGGACATTTTAATGAGCTATTGCCTACAGTTTGGGATTCCAGGGCGATTTACATGTTTCAAATTTGTGACCAAAAACTCGTCTTATTAGCGTTTTAGCGCCATTTTCACGAATTATTGCCCATATTTTGGGGTTCCGGGGAAATTTACATGTGTGAGAGGTATAGACCAAAAATTCGTTGTTTTTGTGTTTTATGACTGTTTTCATGACATATTGCCCACAGTTTTGGGGTTTCTAGGGCGATTTACATGTTTGACAGGTATGACCGAAAAGTCATAGTTTTTGCTTTTTATGGCCGTTTTCATGAGCTATTGCCCACAGGTTAGGTGTTCCTGGGCGATTTAAATGTTTGGGAGGTATGAGCAAAAACTCGTGTTTTTTCGTTTTATGTCCGTTTTCGTGAGTTATTGCCCATGGTTTTCGAGTTCCAAGGCGATTTACATGTTTGAGAGGTATGACCAGAAACTCGTTGTTTTTGCTCTTTATGGTCGTTTTAATGAGCTGTTACCCACTGTTTCGGGTTCCAGGGCGATTTACATGTTTCAAATTTTGACTAAGAAATCTTCTTTTTAGCATCTTATGGCCATTTTCATGAGTTATTGCCCATAATTTTGGGGTTCCAGGGAAATGTAAATGTTTGACAGGTATAGGCAAAAAAAGTCGTCATTTTTGTGTTTTATGGCCGTTTTCATGAGCTATTGCCCACTGTTTAGGGGTTCCAAGGCGATTTACATGTTTGACACGTATGACCAAAAAGTCGTCGTTTTTTGCATTATATGGCCGTTTGCATGAGCTATTGCCCACTGTTTTGGGTTCCAGTTTTATTTACGTATTTTAGAGTTACGACCAAAAACTCGTCTTTTGCGTTTTATGGCCGTTTTAATGAGTTATTGCCCATAGTTTTGGGATTCCTGGGCGTTTTACATGTTTTCGAGTTATGACCAAAAACTCGTCTTTTTTGCATTTTATGGACATTTCTATGAGCTATTGCCCACAGTTTTGGGGTTCGAGGGCGATTTACGAGTTTGCAAGGTATGAGCAAAAACTCTTCATTTTGCGTTTTATGGCCGTTTTCATGAGTTATTGCCCACGGTTTTGGGGTTCCAAGGCGATTGACATGTTTGAGAGGTATCACAAAAAATTCATCGTTTTTTGTATTTTATGGCTGTTTCCATGAGCTATTGCCCACAGTTTTGGGGTTCCAGGGCGAGTTACATGTTTCAAATTTATGACTAAAAATTCGTCTTTTTTGCGTTTTATGGACATTTTTGTGAGTTATTGCCCACAGTTTTGGGGTTCGAGGGCGATTTACATGTTTGGAAGGTATGAGCAAAAACTCTTCTTTTTGCATTTTATGGCCGTTTTCATGAGTTATTGCCAACGATTTTGGGGTTCCAAGGCGATTGACATGTTTGAGGGGTACGACAAAAAATATGTCGTTTTTGCGTTTTATGGCCGTTTTATGAGATATTGCCCACAGTTTTGGGGTTCCAGGGCGAGTTACATGTTTCAAATTTATGACTGAAAATTCGTCTTTTTGCGTTTTATGGACATTTTTGTGAGTTATTGCCCACAGTTTTGGGGTTCGAGGGCGATTTACATGTTTGGAAGGTATGAGCAAAAACTCTTCTTTTTGCATTTTATGGCCGTTTTCATGAGTTATTGCCAACGATTTTGGGGTTCCAAGGCGATTGACATGTTTGAGTGGTACGGCAAAAAATATGTCGTTTTTTGCGTTTTATGGCCGTTTTATGAGCTATTGCCCACAGTTTTTGGGGTTCCAGGGCGAGTTACATGTTTCCAATTTATGACTAAAATTCATCTTTTTGCGTTTTATGGACATTTTAATGACCTATTGCCTACAGTTTGGGATTCCAGGGCGATATACATGTTTCAAATTTGTGACCAAAAACTCGTCTTATTAGTGTTTTAGCGCCATTTTCACGAATTATTGCCCATAGTTTTGGGGTTCCGGGGAAATTTACATGTGTGAGAGGTATAGACAAAAAATTCGTTGTTTTTGTGTTTTATGACTGTTTTCATGACATATTGCCCACAGTTTTGGGGTTTCTAGGGCGATTTACATGTTTGACAGGTATGACCGAGAAGTCATAGTTTTTGCTTTTTATGGCCGTTTTCATGAGCTATTGCCCACAGGTTAGGTGTTCCTGGGCGATTTAAATGTTTGGGAGGTATGAGCAAAAACTCGTGTTTTTTTCGTTTTATGTCCGTTTTCGTGAGTTATTGCCCATGGTTTTCGAGTTCCAAGGCGATTTACATGTTTGAGAGGTATGACCAGAAACTCGTTGTTTTTGCTCTTTATGGTCGTTTTAATGAGCTGTTACCCACTGTTTCGGGGTTCCAGGGCGATTTACATGTTTCAAATTTATGACTAAGAAATCTTCTTTTTAGCATCTTATGGCCATTTTCATGAGTTATTGCCCATAATTTTGGGGTTCCAGGGAAATGTAAATGTTTGACAGGTATACGCAAAAAAAGTCGTCATTTTTGTGTTTTATGGCCGTTTTCATGAGCTATTGCCCACTGTTTAGGGGTTCCAAGGCGATTTACATGTTTGACACGTATGACCAAAAAGTCGTCGTTTTTTGCATTATATGGCCGTTTGCATGAGCTATTGCCCACTGTTTTGGGTTCCAGTTTTATTTACGTATTTTAGAGTTACGACCAAAAACTCGTCTTTTGCGTTTTATGGCCGTTTTAATGAGTTATTGCCCATAGTTTTGGGATTCCTGGGCGTTTTACATGTTTTCGAGTTATGACCAAAAACTCGTCTTTTTTGCATTTTATGGACATTTCTATGAGCTATTGCCCACAGTTTTGGGGTTCGAGGGCGATTTACGAGTTTGCAAGGTATGAGCAAAAACTCTTCATTTTGCGTTTTATGGCCGTTTTCATGAGTTATTGCCCACGGTTTTGGGGTTCCAAGGCGATTGACATGTTTGAGAGGTATCACAAAAAATTCATCGTTTTTTGTATTTTATGGCTGTTTCCATGAGCTATTGCCCACAGTTTTGGGGTTCCAGGGCGAGTTACATGTTTCAAATTTATGACTAAAAATTCGTCTTTTTTGCGTTTTATGGACATTTTTGTGAGTTATTGCCCACAGTTTTGGGGTTCGAGGGCGATTTACATGTTTGGAAGGTATGAGCAAAAACTCTTCTTTTTGCATTTTATGGCCGTTTTCATGAGTTATTGCCAACGATTTTGGGGTTCCAAGGCGATTGACATGTTTGAGGGTACGACAAAAAATATGTCGTTTTTTGCGTTTTATGGCCGTTTTATGAGATATTGCCCACAGTTTTGGGGTTCCAGGGCGAGTTACATGTTTCAAATTTATGACTGAAAATTCGTCTTTTTTGCGTTTTATGGACATTTTTGTGAGTTATTGCCCACAGTTTTGGGGTTCGAGGGCGATTTACATGTTTGGAAGGTATGAGCAAAAACTCTTCTTTTTGCATTTTATGGCCGTTTTCATGAGTTATTGCCAACGATTTTGGGGTTCCAAGGCGATTGACATGTTTGAGTGGTACGGCAAAAAATATGTCGTTTTTTGCGTTTTATGGCCGTTTTATGAGCTATTGCCCACAGTTTTGGGGTTTCAGGTCTAGTTACATGTTTCCAATTTATGACTAAAATTCATCTTTTTGCGTTTTATGGACATTTTCATGAGTTATTGCCCATAGTTTTGGGGTTCCAAGGCGATTTACAAGTTTGAGAGGTATGACCAAAAACTCGTATTTTTGCGTTTTATGGTCGTTTTCATGAGTTATTTCCCATGATTTTGGGATTCCAGGGCGATTTACATGTTTGAGAGTTATGGCAAAAAACTCGCCGCTTTTGTGTTTTATGGTTGTTTTATTGAGCTATTGCCCACTATTTTGGGGTTATAGGGAGATTTACATGTTTTAGAGTTATGGCTAAAAACTTGTCTTATTGCATTTTACGGCCATTTTAATGAGCTAGTGCTCATAGTTTTGGGGTTCAAGCGTGATTTACATGTTATAGAGTTATGACCGAACACTCGTCTTTTTGCGTTTTATGGACATTTTCATCTGTTATTGCCCACAGTTTTCGGGTTCCAGGTTGATTTACATGGTTGGGAGGTATAAGCAAAAAAACTCGTCTTTTTAAGTTTCATGGCTGTTTTCATGAGTTATTGCCCACTGTTTTGGGGTTCTAGGGAGATTAACATGTTTCAGAGGTATGACCAAAACTCGTCGTTTTTTGTGTTTTATGGACATTTTAATGAGCTATTGCCTACAGTTTGGGATTCCAGGGCGATTTACATGTTTCAAATTTGTGACCAAAAACTCGTCTTATTAGCGTTTTAGCGCAATTTTCACGAATTATTGCCCATAGTTTTGGGGTTCCGGGGAAATTTACATGTGTGAGAGGTATAGACCAAAAATTCGTTGTTTTTGTGTTTTATGACTGTTTTCATGACATATTGCCTACAGTTTTGGGGTTTCTAGGGCGATTTACATGTTTGACAGGTATGACCGAAAAGTCATAGTTTTTGCTTTTTATGGCCGTTTTCATGAGCTATTGCCCACAGGTTAGGTGTTCCTGGGCGATTTAAATGTTTGGGAGGTATGAGCAAAAACTCGTGTTTTTTCGTTTTATGTCCGTTTTCGTGAGTTATTGCCCATGGTTTTCGAGTTCCAAGGCGATTTACATGTTTGAGAGGTATGACCAGAAACTCGTTGTTTTTGCTCTTTATGGTCGTTTTAATGAGCTGTTACCCACTGTTTTGGGGTTCCAGGGCGATTTACATGTTTCAAATTTTGACTAAGAAATCTTCTTTTTAGCATCTTATGGCCATTTTCATGAGTTATTGCCCATAATTTTGGGGTTCCAGGGAAATGTAAATGTTTGACAGGTATACGCAAAAAAAGTCGTCATTTTTGTGTTTTATGGCCGTTTTCATGAGCTATTGCCCACTGTTTAGGGGTTCCAAGGCGATTTACATGTTTGACACGTATGACCAAAAAGTCGTCGTTTTTTGCATTATATGGCCGTTTGCAAGAGCTATTGCCCACTGTTTTGGGTTCCAGTTTTATTTACGTATTTTAGAGTTACGACCAAAAACTCGTCTTTTGCGTTTTATGGCCGTTTTAATGAGTTATTGCCCATAGTTTTGGGATTCCTGGGCGTTTTACATGTTTTCGAGTTATGACCAAAAACTCGTCTTTTTTGCATTTTATGGACATTTCTATGAGCTATTGCCCACAGTTTTGGGGTTCGAGGGCGATTTACGAGTTTGCAAGGTATGAGCAAAAACTCTTCATTTTGCGTTTTATGGCCGTTTTCATGAGTTATTGCCCACGGTTTTGGGGTTCCAAGGCGATTGACATGTTTGAGAGGTATCACAAAAAATTCATCGTTTTTTGTATTTTATGGCTGTTTCCATGAGCTATTGCCCACAGTTTTGGGGTTCCAGGGCGAGTTACATGTTTCAAATTTATGACTAAAAATTCGTCTTTTTTGCGTTTTATGGACATTTTTGTGAGTTATTGCCCACAGTTTTGGGGTTCGAGGGCGATTTACATGTTTGGAAGGTATGAGCAAAAACTCTTCTTTTTGCATTTTATGGCCGTTTTCATGAGTTATTGCCAACGATTTTGGGGTTCCAAGGCGATTGACATGTTTGAGGGGTACGACAAAAAATATGTCGTTTTTTGCGTTTTATGGCCGTTTTATGAGATATTGCCCACAGTTTTGGGGTTCCAGGGCGAGTTACATGTTTCAAATTTATGACTGAAAATTCGTCTTTTTTGCGTTTTATGGACATTTTTGTGAGTTATTGCCCACAGTTTTGGGGTTCGAGGGCGATTTACATGTTTGGAAGGTATGAGCAAAAACTCTTCTTTTTGCATTTTATGGCCGTTTTCATGAGTTATTGCCAACGATTTTGGGGTTCCAAGGCGATTGACATGTTTGAGTGGTACGGCAAAAAATATGTCGTTTTTTGCGTTTTATGGCCTTTTATGAGCTATTGCCCACAGTTTTGGGGTTCCAGGTCTAGTTACATGTTTCCAATTTATGACTAAAATTCATCTTTTTGCGTTTTATGGACATTTTCATGAGTTATTGCCCATAGTTTTGGGGTTCCAAGGCGATTTACAAGTTTGAGAGGTATGACCAAAAACTCGTATTTTTGCGTTTTATGGTCGTTTTCATGAGTTATTTCCCATGATTTTGGGATTCCAGGGCGATTTACATGTTTGAGAGTTATGGCAAAAAACTCGCCGCTTTTGTGTTTTATGGTTGTTTTATTGAGCTATTGCCCACTATTTTGGGCTTATAGGGAGATTTACATGTTTTAGAGTTATGGCTAAAAACTTGTCTTATTGCATTTTACGGCCATTTTAATGAGCTAGTGCTCATAGTTTTGGGGTTCAAGCGTGATTTACATGTTATAGAGTTATGACCGAACACTCGTCTTTTTGCGTTTTATGGACATTTTCATCTGTTATTGCCCACAGTTTTCGGGTTCCAGGTTGATTTACATGGTTGGGAGGTATAAGCAAAAAAACTCGTCTTTTTAAGTTTCATGGCTGTTTTCATGAGTTATTGCCCACTGTTTTGGGGTTCTAGGGAGATTAACATGTTTCAGAGGTATGACCCAAAACTCGTCGTTTTTTGTGTTTTATGGACATTTTAATGAGCTATTGCCTACAGTTTGGGATTCCAGGGCGATTTACATGTTTCAAATTTGTGACCAAAAACTCGTCTTATTAGCGTTTTAGCGCAATTTTCACGAATTATTGCCCATAGTTTTGGGGTTCCGGGGAAATTTACATGTGTGAGAGGTATAGACCAAAAATTCGTTGTTTTTGTGTTTTATGACTGTTTTCATGACATATTGCCTACAGTTTTGGGGTTTCTAGGGCGATTTACATGTTTGACAGGTATGACCGAAAAGTCATAGTTTTTGCTTTTTATGGCCGTTTTCATGAGCTATTGCCCACAGGTTAGGTGTTCCTGGGCGATTTAAATGTTTGGGAGGTATGAGCAAAAACTCGTGTTTTTTCGTTTTATGTCCGTTTTCGTGAGTTATTGCCCATGGTTTTCGAGTTCCAAGGCGATTTACATGTTTGAGAGGTATGACCAGAAACTCGTTGTTTTTGCTCTTTATGGTCGTTTTAATGAGCTGTTACCCACTGTTTTGGGGTTCCAGGGCGATTTACATGTTTCAAATTTATGACTAAGAAATCTTCTTTTTAGCATCTTATGGCCATTTTCATGAGTTATTGCCCATAATTTTGGGGTTCCAGGGAAATGTAAATGTTTGACAGGTATACGCAAAAAAAGTCGTCATTTTTGTGTTTTATGGCCGTTTTCATGAGCTATTGCCCACTGTTTAGGGGTTCCAAGGCGATTTACATGTTTGACACGTATGACCAAAAAGTCGTCGTTTTTTGCATTATATGGCCGTTTGCATGAGCTATTGCCCACTGTTTTGGGTTCCAGTTTTATTTACGTATTTTAGAGTTACGACCAAAAACTCGTCTTTTGCGTTTTATGGCCGTTTTAATGAGTTATTGCCCATAGTTTTGGGATTCCTGGGCGTTTTACATGTTTTCGAGTTATGACCAAAAACTCGTCTTTTTTGCATTTTATGGACATTTCTATGAGCTATTGCCCACAGTTTTGGGGTTCGAGGGCGATTTACGAGTTTGCAAGGTATGAGCAAAAACTCTTCATTTTGCGTTTTATGGCCGTTTTCATGAGTTATTGCCCACGGTTTTGGGGTTCCAAGGCGATTGACATGTTTGAGAGGTATCACAAAAAATTCATCGTTTTTTGTATTTTATGGCTGTTTCCATGAGCTATTGCCCACAGTTTTGGGGTTCCAGGGCGAGTTACATGTTTCAAATTTATGACTAAAAATTCGTCTTTTTTGCGTTTTATGGACATTTTTGTGAGTTATTGCCCACAGTTTTGGGGTTCGAGGGCGATTTACATGTTTGGAAGGTATGAGCAAAAACTCTTCTTTTTGCATTTTATGGCCGTTTTCATGAGTTATTGCCAACGATTTTGGGGTTCCAAGGCGATTGACATGTTTGAGGGGTACGACAAAAAATATGTCGTTTTTTGCGTTTTATGGCCGTTTTATGAGATATTGCCCACAGTTTTGGGGTTCCAGGGCGAGTTACATGTTTCAAATTTATGACTGAAAATTCGTCTTTTTTGCGTTTTATGGACATTTTTGTGAGTTATTGCCCACAGTTTTGGGGTTCGAGGGCGATTTACATGTTTGGAAGGTATGAGCAAAAACTCTTCTTTTTGCATTTTATGGCCGTTTTCATGAGTTATTGCCAACGATTTTGGGGTTCCAAGGCGATTGACATGTTTGAGTGGTACGGCAAAAAATATGTCGTTTTTTGCGTTTTATGGCCTTTTTATGAGCTATTGCCCACAGTTTTGGGGTTCCAGGTCTAGTTACATGTTTCCAATTTATGACTAAAATTCATCTTTTTGCGTTTTATGGACATTTTCATGAGTTATTGCCCATAGTTTTGGGGTTCCAAGGCGATTTACAAGTTTGAGAGGTATGACCAAAAACTCGTATTTTTGCGTTTTATGGTCGTTTTCATGAGTTATTTCCCATGATTTTGGGATTCCAGGGCGATTTACATGTTTGAGAGTTATGGCAAAAAACTCGCCGCTTTTGTGTTTTATGGTTGTTTTATTGAGCTATTGCCCACTATTTTGGGCTTATAGGGAGATTTACATGTTTTAGAGTTATGGCTAAAAACTTGTCTTATTGCATTTTACGGCCATTTTAATGAGCTAGTGCTCATAGTTTTGGGGTTCAAGCGTGATTTACATGTTATAGAGTTATGACCGAACACTCGTCTTTTTGCGTTTTATGGACATTTTCATCTGTTATTGCCCACAGTTTTCGGGTTCCAGGTTGATTTACATGGTTGGGAGGTATAAGCAAAAAAACTCGTCTTTTTAAGTTTCATGGCTGTTTTCATGAGTTATTGCCCACTGTTTTGGGGTTCTAGGGAGATTAACATGTTTCAGAGGTATGACCCAAAAACGTCGTCGTTTTTTGTGTTTTATGGACATTTTAATGAGCTATTGCCTACAGTTTGGGATTCCAGGGCGATTTACATGTTTCAAATTTGTGACCAAAAACTCGTCTTATTAGCGTTTTAGCGCAATTTTCACGAATTATTGCCCATAGTTTTGGGGTTCCGGGGAAATTTACATGTGTGAGAGGTATAGACCAAAAATTCGTTGTTTTTGCGTTTTATGACTGTTTTCATGACATATTGCCTACAGTTTTGGGGTTTCTAGGGCGATTTACATGTTTGACAGGTATGACCGAAAAGTCATAGTTTTTGCTTTTTATGGCCGTTTTCATGAGCTATTGCCCACAGGTTAGGTGTTCCTGGGCGATTTAAATGTTTGGGAGGTATGAGCAAAAACTCGTGTTTTTTCGTTTTATGTCCGTTTTCGTGAGTTATTGCCCATGGTTTTCGAGTTCCAAGGCGATTTACATGTTTGAGAGGTATGACCAGAAACTCGTTGTTTTTGCTCTTTATGGTCGTTTTAATGAGCTGTTACCCACTGTTTCAGGGTTCCAGGGCGATTTACATATTTCAAATTTTTGACTAAGAAATCTTCTTTTTAGCATCTTATGGCCATTTTCATGAGTTATTGCCCATAATTTTGGGGTTCCAGGGAAATGTAAATGTTTGACAGGTATACGCAAAAAAAGTCGTCATTTTTGTGTTTTATGGCCGTTTTCATGAGCTATTGCCCACTGTTTAGGGGTTCCAAGGCGATTTACATGTTTGACACGTATGACCAAAAAGTCGTCGTTTTTTGCATTATATGGCCGTTTGCAAGAGCTATTGCCCACTGTTTTGGGTTCCAGTTTTATTTACGTATTTTAGAGTTACGACCAAAAACTCGTCTTTTGCGTTTTATGGCCGTTTTAATGAGTTATTGCCCATAGTTTTGGGATTCCTGGGCGTTTTACATGTTTTCGAGTTATGACCAAAAACTCGTCTTTTTTGCATTTTATGGACATTTCTATGAGCTATTGCCCACAGTTTTGGGGTTCGAGGGCGATTTACGAGTTTGCAAGGTATGAGCAAAAACTCTTCATTTTGCGTTTTATGGCCGTTTTCATGAGTTATTGCCCACGGTTTTGGGGTTCCAAGGCGATTGACATGTTTGAGAGGTATCACAAAAAATTCATCGTTTTTTGTATTTTATGGCTGTTTCCATGAGCTATTGCCCACAGTTTTGGGGTTCCAGGGCGAGTTACATGTTTCAAATTTATGACTAAAAATTCGTCTTTTTTGCGTTTTATGGACATTTTTGTGAGTTATTGCCCACAGTTTTGGGGTTCGAGGGCGATTTACATGTTTGGAAGGTATGAGCAAAAACTCTTCTTTTTGCATTTTATGGCCGTTTTCATGAGTTATTGCCAACGATTTTGGGGTTCCAAGGCGATTGACATGTTTGAGGGGTACGACAAAAAATATGTCGTTTTTTGCGTTTTATGGCCGTTTTATGAGATATTGCCCACAGTTTTGGGGTTCCAGGGCGAGTTACATGTTTCAAATTTATGACTGAAAATTCGTCTTTTTTGCGTTTTATGGACATTTTTGTGAGTTATTGCCCACAGTTTTGGGGTTCGAGGGCGATTTACATGTTTGGAAGGTATGAGCAAAAACTCTTCTTTTTGCATTTTATGGCCGTTTTCATGAGTTATTGCCAACGATTTTGGGGTTCCAAGGCGATTGACATGTTTGAGTGGTACGGCAAAAAATATGTCGTTTTTTGCGTTTTATGGCCTTTTTATGAGCTATTGCCCACAGTTTTGGGGTTCCAGGTCTAGTTACATGTTTCCAATTTATGACTAAAATTCATCTTTTTGCGTTTTATGGACATTTTCATGAGTTATTGCCCATAGTTTTGGGGTTCCAAGGCGATTTACAAGTTTGAGAGGTATGACCAAAAACTCGTATTTTTGCGTTTTATGGTCGTTTTCATGAGTTATTTCCCATGATTTTGGGATTCCAGGGCGATTTACATGTTTGAGAGTTATGGCAAAAAACTCGCCGCTTTTGTGTTTTATGGTTGTTTTATTGAGCTATTGCCCACTATTTTGGGCTTATAGGGAGATTTACATGTTTTAGAGTTATGGCTAAAAACTTGTCTTATTGCATTTTACGGCCATTTTAATGAGCTAGTGCTCATAGTTTTGGGGTTCAAGCGTGATTTACATGTTATAGAGTTATGACCGAACACTCGTCTTTTTGCGTTTTATGGACATTTTCATCTGTTATTGCCCACAGTTTTCGGGTTCCAGGTTGATTTACATGGTTGGGAGGTATAAGCAAAAAAACTCGTCTTTTTAAGTTTCATGGCTGTTTTCATGAGTTATTGCCCACTGTTTTGGGGTTCTAGGGAGATTAACATGTTTCAGAGGTATGACCCAAAACTCGTCGTTTTTTGTGTTTTATGGACATTTTAATGAGCTATTGCCTACAGTTTGGGATTCCAGGGCGATTTACATGTTTCAAATTTGTGACCAAAAACTCGTCTTATTAGCGTTTTAGCGCAATTTTCACGAATTATTGCCCATAGTTTTGGGGTTCCGGGGAAATTTACATGTGTGAGAGGTATAGACCAAAAATTCGTTGTTTTTGTGTTTTATGACTGTTTTCATGACATATTGCCTACAGTTTTGGGGTTTCTAGGGCGATTTACATGTTTGACAGGTATGACCGAAAAGTCATAGTTTTTGCTTTTTATGGCCGTTTTCATGAGCTATTGCCCACAGGTTAGGTGTTCCTGGGCGATTTAAATGTTTGGGAGGTATGAGCAAAAACTCGTGTTTTTTCGTTTTATGTCCGTTTTCGTGAGTTATTGCCCATGGTTTTCGAGTTCCAAGGCGATTTACATGTTTGAGAGGTATGACCAGAAACTCGTGTTTTTGCTCTTTATGGTCGTTTTAATGAGCTGTTACCCACTGTTTCAGGGTTCCAGGGCGATTTACATATTTCAAATTTATGACTAAGAAATCTTCTTTTTAGCATCTTATGGCCATTTTCATGAGTTATTGCCCATAATTTTGGGGTTCCAGGGAAATGTAAATGTTTGACAGGTATACGCAAAAAAAGTCGTCATTTTTGTGTTTTATGGCCGTTTTCATGAGCTATTGCCCACTGTTTAGGGGTTCCAAGGCGATTTACATGTTTGACACGTATGACCAAAAAGTCGTCGTTTTTTGCATTATATGGCCGTTTGCAAGAGCTATTGCCCACTGTTTTGGGTTCCAGTTTTATTTACGTATTTTAGAGTTACGACCAAAAACTCGTCTTTTGCGTTTTATGGCCGTTTTAATGAGTTATTGCCCATAGTTTTGGGATTCCTGGGCGTTTTACATGTTTTCGAGTTATGACCAAAAACTCGTCTTTTTTGCATTTTATGGACATTTCTATGAGCTATTGCCCACAGTTTTGGGGTTCGAGGGCGATTTACGAGTTTGCAAGGTATGAGCAAAAACTCTTCATTTTGCGTTTTATGGCCGTTTTCATGAGTTATTGCCCACGGTTTTGGGGTTCCAAGGCGATTGACATGTTTGAGAGGTATCACAAAAAATTCATCGTTTTTTGTATTTTATGGCTGTTTCCATGAGCTATTGCCCACAGTTTTGGGGTTCCAGGGCGAGTTACATGTTTCAAATTTATGACTAAAAATTCGTCTTTTTTGCGTTTTATGGACATTTTTGTGAGTTATTGCCCACAGTTTTGGGGTTCGAGGGCGATTTACATGTTTGGAAGGTATGAGCAAAAACTCTTCTTTTTGCATTTTATGGCCGTTTTCATGAGTTATTGCCAACGATTTTGGGGTTCCAAGGCGATTGACATGTTTGAGGGGTACGACAAAAAATATGTCGTTTTTTGCGTTTTATGGCCGTTTTATGAGATATTGCCCACAGTTTTGGGGTTCCAGGGCGAGTTACATGTTTCAAATTTATGACTGAAAATTCGTCTTTTTTGCGTTTTATGGACATTTTTGTGAGTTATTGCCCACAGTTTTGGGGTTCGAGGGCGATTTACATGTTTGGAAGGTATGAGCAAAAACTCTTCTTTTTGCATTTTATGGCCGTTTTCATGAGTTATTGCCAACGATTTTGGGGTTCCAAGGCGATTGACATGTTTGAGTGGTACGGCAAAAAATATGTCGTTTTTTGCGTTTTATGGCCTTTTTATGAGCTATTGCCCACAGTTTTGGGGTTCCAGGTCTAGTTACATGTTTCCAATTTATGACTAAAATTCATCTTTTTGCGTTTTATGGACATTTTCATGAGTTATTGCCCATAGTTTTGGGGTTCCAAGGCGATTTACAAGTTTGAGAGGTATGACCAAAAACTCGTATTTTTGCGTTTTATGGTCGTTTTCATGAGTTATTTCCCATGATTTTGGGATTCCAGGGCGATTTACATGTTTGAGAGTTATGGCAAAAAACTCGCCGCTTTTGTGTTTTATGGTTGTTTTATTGAGCTATTGCCCACTATTTTGGGCTTATAGGGAGATTTACATGTTTTAGAGTTATGGCTAAAAACTTGTCTTATTGCATTTTACGGCCATTTTAATGAGCTAGTGCTCATAGTTTTGGGGTTCAAGCGTGATTTACATGTTATAGAGTTATGACCGAACACTCGTCTTTTTGCGTTTTATGGACATTTTCATCTGTTATTGCCCACAGTTTTCGGGTTCCAGGTTGATTTACATGGTTGGGAGGTATAAGCAAAAAAACTCGTCTTTTTAAGTTTCATGGCTGTTTTCATGAGTTATTGCCCACTGTTTTGGGGTTCTAGGGAGATTAACATGTTTCAGAGGTATGACCCAAAACTCGTCGTTTTTTGTGTTTTATGGACATTTTAATGAGCTATTGCCTACAGTTTGGGATTCCAGGGCGATTTACATGTTTCAAATTTGTGACCAAAAACTCGTCTTATTAGCGTTTTAGCGCAATTTTCACGAATTATTGCCCATAGTTTGGGGTTCCGGGGAAATTTACATGTGTGAGAGGTATAGACCAAAAATTCGTTGTTTTTGTGTTTTATGACTGTTTTCATGACATATTGCCTACAGTTTTGGGGTTTCTAGGGCGATTTACATGTTTGACAGGTATGACCGAAAAGTCATAGTTTTTGCTTTTTATGGCCGTTTTCATGAGCTATTGCCCACAGGTTAGGTGTTCCTGGGCGATTTAAATGTTTGGGAGGTATGAGCAAAAACTCGTGTTTTTTCGTTTTATGTCCGTTTTCGTGAGTTATTGCCCATGGTTTTCGAGTTCCAAGGCGATTTACATGTTTGAGAGGTATGACCAGAAACTCGTCGTTTTTGCTCTTTATGGTCGTTTTAATGAGCTGTTACCCACTGTTTTGGGGTTCCAGGGCGATTTACATGTTTCAAATTTATGACTAAGAAATCTTCTTTTTAGCATCTTATGGCCATTTTCATGAGTTATTGCCCATAATTTTGGGGTTCCAGGGAAATGTAAATGTTTGACAGGTATACGCAAAAAAAGTCGTCATTTTTGTGTTTTATGGCCGTTTTCATGAGCTATTGCCCACTGTTTAGGGGTTCCAAGGCGATTTACATGTTTGACACGTATGACCAAAAAGTCGTCGTTTTTTGCATTATATGGCCGTTTGCAAGAGCTATTGCCCACTGTTTTGGGTTCCAGTTTTATTTACGTATTTTAGAGTTACGACCAAAAACTCGTCTTTTGCGTTTTATGGCCGTTTTAATGAGTTATTGCCCATAGTTTTGGGATTCCTGGGCGTTTTACATGTTTTCGAGTTATGACCAAAAACTCGTCTTTTTTGCATTTTATGGACATTTCTATGAGCTATTGCCCACAGTTTTGGGGTTCGAGGGCGATTTACGAGTTTGCAAGGTATGAGCAAAAACTCTTCATTTTGCGTTTTATGGCCGTTTTCATGAGTTATTGCCCACGGTTTTGGGGTTCCAAGGCGATTGACATGTTTGAGAGGTATCACAAAAAATTCATCGTTTTTTGTATTTTATGGCTGTTTCCATGAGCTATTGCCCACAGTTTTGGGGTTCCAGGGCGAGTTACATGTTTCAAATTTATGACTAAAAATTCGTCTTTTTTGCGTTTTATGGACATTTTTGTGAGTTATTGCCCACAGTTTTGGGGTTCGAGGGCGATTTACATGTTTGGAAGGTATGAGCAAAAACTCTTCTTTTTGCATTTTATGGCCGTTTTCATGAGTTATTGCCAACGATTTTGGGGTTCCAAGGCGATTGACATGTTTGAGGGGTACGACAAAAAATATGTCGTTTTTTGCGTTTTATGGCCGTTTTATGAGATATTGCCCACAGTTTTGGGGTTCCAGGGCGAGTTACATGTTTCAAATTTATGACTGAAAATTCGTCTTTTTTGCGTTTTATGGACATTTTTGTGAGTTATTGCCCACAGTTTTGGGGTTCGAGGGCGATTTACATGTTTGGAAGGTATGAGCAAAAACTCTTCTTTTTGCATTTTATGGCCGTTTTCATGAGTTATTGCCAACGATTTTGGGGTTCCAAGGCGATTGACATGTTTGAGTGGTACGGCAAAAAATATGTCGTTTTTTGCGTTTTATGGCCTTTTTATGAGCTATTGCCCACAGTTTTGGGGTTCCAGGTCTAGTTACATGTTTCCAATTTATGACTAAAATTCATCTTTTTGCGTTTTATGGACATTTTCATGAGTTATTGCCCATAGTTTTGGGGTTCCAAGGCGATTTACAAGTTTGAGAGGTATGACCAAAAACTCGTATTTTTGCGTTTTATGGTCGTTTTCATGAGTTATTTCCCATGATTTTGGGATTCCAGGGCGATTTACATGTTTGAGAGTTATGGCAAAAAACTCGCCGCTTTTGTGTTTTATGGTTGTTTTATTGAGCTATTGCCCACTATTTTGGGCTTATAGGGAGATTTACATGTTTTAGAGTTATGGCTAAAAACTTGTCTTATTGCATTTTACGGCCATTTTAATGAGCTAGTGCTCATAGTTTTGGGGTTCAAGCGTGATTTACATGTTATAGAGTTATGACCGAACACTCGTCTTTTTGCGTTTTATGGACATTTTCATCTGTTATTGCCCACAGTTTTCGGGTTCCAGGTTGATTTACATGGTTGGGAGGTATAAGCAAAAAAACTCGTCTTTTTAAGTTTCATGGCTGTTTTCATGAGTTATTGCCCACTGTTTTGGGGTTCTAGGGAGATTAACATGTTTCAGAGGTATGACCCAAAACTCGTCGTTTTTTGTGTTTTATGGACATTTTAATGAGCTATTGCCTACAGTTTGGGATTCCAGGGCGATTTACATGTTTCAAATTTGTGACCAAAAACTCGTCTTATTAGCGTTTTAGCGCAATTTTCACGAATTATTGCCCATAGTTTTGGGGTTCCGGGGAAATTTACATGTGTGAGAGGTATAGACCAAAAATTCGTTGTTTTTGTGTTTTATGACTGTTTTCATGACATATTGCCTACAGTTTTGGGGTTTCTAGGGCGATTTACATGTTTGACAGGTATGACCGAAAAGTCATAGTTTTTGCTTTTTATGGCCGTTTTCATGAGCTATTGCCCACAGGTTAGGTGTTCCTGGGCGATTTAAATGTTTGGGAGGTATGAGCAAAAACTCGTGTTTTTTCGTTTTATGTCCGTTTTCGTGAGTTATTGCCCATGGTTTTCGAGTTCCAAGGCGATTTACATGTTTGAGAGGTATGACCAGAAACTCGTTGTTTTTGCTCTTTATGGTCGTTTTAATGAGCTGTTACCCACTGTTTCGGGGTTCCAGGGCGATTTACATGTTTCAAATTTATGACTAAGAAATCTTCTTTTTAGCATCTTATGGCCATTTTCATGAGTTATTGCCCATAATTTTGGGGTTCCAGGGAAATGTAAATGTTTGACAGGTATACGCAAAAAAAGTCGTCATTTTTGTGTTTTATGGCCGTTTTCATGAGCTATTGCCCACTGTTTAGGGGTTCCAAGGCGATTTACATGTTTGACACGTATGACCAAAAAGTCGTCGTTTTTTGCATTATATGGCCGTTTGCATGAGCTATTGCCCACTGTTTTGGGTTCCAGTTTTATTTACGTATTTTAGAGTTACGACCAAAAACTCGTCTTTTGCGTTTTATGGCCGTTTTAATGAGTTATTGCCCATAGTTTTGGGATTCCTGGGCGTTTTACATGTTTTAGAGTTATGACCAAAAACTCGTCTTTTTTGCATTTTATGGACATTTCTATGAGCTATTGCCCACAGTTTTGGGGTTCGAGGGCGATTTACGAGTTTGCAAGGTATGAGCAAAAACTCTTCATTTTGCGTTTTATGGCCGTTTTCATGAGTTATTGCCCACGGTTTTGGGGTTCCAAGGCGATTGACATGTTTGAGAGGTATCAAAAAATTCATCGTTTTTTGTATTTTATGGCTGTTTCCATGAGCTATTGCCCACAGTTTTGGGGTTCCAGGGCGAGTTACATGTTTCAAATTTATGACTAAAAATTCGTCTTTTTTGCGTTTTATGGACATTTTTTTGAGTTATTGCCCACAGTTTTGGGGTTCGAGGGCGATTTACATGTTTGGAAGGTATGAGCAAAAACTCTTCTTTTTGCATTTTATGGCCGTTTTCATGAGTTATTGCCAACGATTTTGGGGTTCCAAGGCGATTGACATGTTTGAGGGGTACGACAAAAAATATGTCGTTTTTTGCGTTTTATGGCCGTTTTATGAGCTATTGCCCACAGTTTTGGGGTTCCAGGGCGAGTTACATGTTTCAAATTTATGACTAAAATTCATCTTTTTGCGTTTTATGGACATTTTCATGAGTTATTGCCCATAGTTTTGGGGTTCCAAGGCGATTTACAAGTTTGAGAGGTATGACCAAAAACTCGTATTTTTGCGTTTTATGGTCGTTTTCATGAGTTATTTCCCATGATTTTGGGATTCCAGGGCGATTTACATGTTTGAGAGTTATGGCAAAAAACTCGCCGCTTTTGTGTTTTATGGTTGTTTTATTGAGCTATTGCCCACTATTTTGGGGTTATAGGGAGATTTACATGTTTAGAGTTATGACTAAAAACTTGTCTTTTTGCATTTTATGGCCATTTTAATGAGCTATTGCTCATAGTTTTGGGGTTCCAAGCGCGATTTACATGTTATGAGAGTTATGACCGAACACTCGTATTTTTGCGTTTTATGGACATTTTCATCTGTTATTGCCCACAGTTTTCGGGTTCCAGGTTGATTTACATGTTTGGGAGGTATAAGCAAAAAAACTCGTCTTTTTAAGTTTCATGGCTGTTTTCATGAGTTATTGCCCACTGTTTTGGGGTTCTAGGGAGATTAACATGTTTCAGAGGTATGACCAAAAACTCGTCGTTTTTTGCGTTTTATGGACATTTTAATGAGCTATTGCCTACAGTTTGGGATTCCAGGGCGATTTACATGTTTCAAATTTGTGACCAAAAACTCGTCTTATTAGCGTTTTAGCGCCATTTTCACGAATTATTGCCCATAGTTTTGGGGTTCCGGGGAAATTTACATGTGTGAGAGGTATAGACAAATAATTCGTTGTTTTTGTGTTTTATGACTGTTTTCATGACATATTGCCCACAGTTTTGGGGTTTCTAGGGCGATTTACATGTTTGACAGGTATGACCGAAAAGTCATAGTTTTTGCTTTTTATGGCCGTTTTCATGAGCTATTGCCCACAGTTTAGGTGTTCCTGGGCGATTTAAATGTTTGGGAGGTATGAGCAAAAACTCGTGTTTTTTCGTTTTATGTCCGTTTTCGTGAGTTATTGCCCATGGTTTTCGAGTTCCAAGGCGATTTACATGTTTGAGAGGTATGACCAGAAACTCGTTGTTTTTGCTCTTTATGGTCGTTTTAATGAGCTGTTACCCACTGTTTTGGGGTTCCAGGGCGATTTACATGTTTCAAATTTATGACTAAGAAATCTTCTTTTTAGCATCTTATGGCCATTTTCATGAGTTATTGCCCATAATTTTGGGGTTCCAGGGAAATGTAAATGTTTGACAGGTATAGGCAAAAAAAGTCATCATTTTTGTGTTTTATGGCCGTTTTCATGAGCTATTGCCCACTGTTTAGGGGTTCCAAGGCGATTTACATGTTTGACACGTATGACCAAAAAGTCGTCGTTTTTTGCATTATATGGCCGTTTGCATGAGCTATTGCCCACTGTTTTGGGTTCCAGTTTTATTTACGTATTTTAGAGTTACGACCAAAAACTCGTCTTTTGCGTTTTATGGCCGTTTTAATGAGTTATTGCCCATAGTTTTGGGATTCCTGGGCGTTTTACATGTTTTAGAGTTATGACCAAAAACTCGTCTTTTTTGCATTTTATGGACATTTCTATGAGCTATTGCCCACAGTTTTGGGGTTCGAGGGCGATTTACGAGTTTGCAAGGTATGAGCAAAAACTCTTCATTTTGCGTTTTATGGCCGTTTTCATGAGTTATTGCCCACGGTTTTGGGGTTCCAAGGCGATTGACATGTTTGAGAGGTATCACAAAAAATTCATCGTTTTTTGTATTTTATGGCTGTTTCCATGAGCTATTGCCCACAGTTTTGGGGTTCCAGGGCGAGTTACATGTTTCAAATTTATGACTAAAAATTCGTCTTTTTTGCGTTTTATGGACATTTTTGTGAGTTATTGCCCACAGTTTTGTGGTTCGAGGGCGATTTACATGTTTGGAAGGTATGAGCAAAAACTCTTCTTTTTGCATTTTATGGCCGTTTTCATGAGTTATTGCCAACGATTTTGGGTTCCAAGGCGATTGACATGTTTGAGGGGTACGACAAAAAATATGTCGTTTTTTGCGTTTTATGGCCGTTTTATGAGATATTGCCCACAGTTTGGGGTTCCAGGGCGAGTTACATGTTTCAAATTTATGACTGAAAATTCGTCTTTTTTGCGTTTTATGGACATTTTTGTGAGTTATTGCCCACAGTTTTGGGGTTCGAGGGCGATTTACATGTTTGGAAGGTATGAGCAAAAACTCTTCTATTTTCATTTTATGGCCGTTTTCATGAGTTATTGCCAACGATTTTGGGGTTCAAAGGCGATTGACATGTTTGAGTGGTACGGCAAAAAATATGTCGTTTTTTGCGTTTTATGGCCGTTTTATGAGCTATTGCCCACAGTTTTGGGGTTCCAGGGCGAGTTACATGTTTCCAATGTATGACTAAAATTCATCTTTTTGCGTTTTATGGACATTTTAATGAGCTATTGCCTACAGTTTGGGATTCCAGGGCGATTTACATGTTTCAAATTTGTGACCAAAAACTCGTCTTATTAGCGTTTTAGCGCCATTTTCACGAATTATTGCCCATAGTTTTGGGGTTCCAGGGAAATTTACATGTGTGAGAGGTATAGACAAAAATTCGTTGTTTTTGTGTTTTTATGACTGTTTTCATGACATATTGCCCACAGTTTTGGGGTTTCTAGGGCGATTTACATGTTTGACAGGTATGACCGAAAAGTCATAGTTTTTGCTTTTTATGGCCGTTTTCATGAGCTATTGCCCACAGTTAGGTGTTCCTGGGCGATTTAAATGTTTGGGAGGTATGAGCAAAAACTCGTGTTTTTTCGTTTTATGTCCGTTTTCGTGAGTTATTGCCCATGGTTTTCGAGTTCCAAGGCGATTTACATGTTTGAGAGGTATGACCAGAAACTCGTTGTTTTTGCTCTTTATGGTCGTTTTAATGAGCTGTTACCCACTGTTTCGGGGTTCCAGGGCGATTTACATGTTTCAAATTTATGACTAAGAAATCTTCTTTTTAGCATCTTATGGCCATTTTCATGAGTTATTGCCCATAATTTTGGGGTTCCAGGGAAATGTAAATGTTTGACAGGTATAGGCAAAAAAAGTCATCATTTTTGTGTTTTATGGCCGTTTTCATGAGCTATTGCCCACTGTTTAGGGGTTCCAAGGCGATTTACATGTTTGACACGTATGACCAAAAAGTCGTCGTTTTTTGCATTATATGGCCGTTTGCATGAGCTATTGCCCACTGTTTTGGGTTCCAGTTTTATTTACGTATTTTAGAGTTACGACCAAAAACTCGTCTTTTGCGTTTTATGGCCGTTTTAATGAGTTATTGCCCATAGTTTTGGGATTCCTGGGCGTTTTACATGTTTTAGAGTTATGACCAAAAACTCGTCTTTTTTGCATTTTATGGACATTTCTATGAGCTATTGCCCACAGTTTTGGGGTTCGAGGGCGATTTACGAGTTTGCAAGGTATGAGCAAAAACTCTTCATTTTGCGTTTTATGGCCGTTTTCATGAGTTATTGCCCACGGTTTTGGGGTTCCAAGGCGATTGACATGTTTGAGAGGTATCACAAAAAATTCATCGTTTTTTGTATTTTATGGCTGTTTCCATGAGCTATTGCCCACAGTTTTGGGGTTCCAGGGCGAGTTACATGTTTCAAATTTATGACTAAAAATTTGTCTTTTTTGCGTTTTATGGACATTTTTGAGTTATTGCCCACAGTTTGGGGTTCGAGGGCGATTTACATGTTTGGAAGGTATGAGCAAAAACTCTTCTTTTTGCATTTTATGGCCGTTTTCATGAGTTATTGCCAACGATTTTGGGGTTCCAAGGCGATTGACATGTTTGAGGGGTACGACAAAAAATATGTCGTTTTTTGCGTTTTAATGGCCGTTTTATGAGCTATTGCCCACAGTTGGGGTTCCCAGGGCGAGTTACATGTTTCAAATTTATGACTAAAATTCATCTTTTGCGTTTTATGGACATTTTCATGAGTTATTGTCCATAGTTTTGGGGTTCCAAGGCGATTTACAAGTTTGAGAGGTATGACCAAAAACTCGTATTTTTGCGTTTTTATGGTCGTTTTCATGAGTTTTTCCCATGATTTTGGGATTCCAGGGCGATTTACATGTTTGAGAGTTATGGCAAAAAACTCGCCGCTTTGTGTTTTATGGTTGTTTTATTGAGCTATTGCCCACTATTTTGGGTTATAGGGAGATTTACATGTTTTAGAGTTCTGACTAAAAACTTGTCTTTTTGCATTTTACGGCCATTTTAATGAGCTAGTGCTCATAGTTTTGGGGTTCAAGCGTGATTTACATGTTATGGAGTTATGACCGAACACTCGTCTTTTTGCGTTTTATGGACATTTTCATCTGTTATTGCCCACAGTTTTCGGGTTCCAGGTTGATTTACATGTTTGGGAGGTATAAGCAAAAAAACTCGTCTTTTTAAGTTTCATGGCTGTTTTCATGAGTTATTGCCCACTGTTTTGGGGTTCTAGGGCGATTAACATGTTTCAGAGGTATGACCAAAAACTCGTCGTTTTTTGCGTTTTATGGACATTTTAATGAGCTATTGCCTACAGTTTGGGATTCCAGGGCGATTTACATGTTTCAAATTTGTGACCAAAAACTCGTCTTATTAGCGTTTTAGCGCCATTTTCACGAATTATTGCCCATAGTTTGGGGTTCCGGGAAATTTACATGTGTGAGAGGTATAGACAAATAATTCGTTGTTTTTGTGTTTTATGACTGTTTTCATGACATATTGCCCATAGTTTTGGGGTTTCTAGGGCGATTTACATGTTTGACAGGTATGACCGAAAAGTCATAGTTTTTGCTTTTTATGGCCGTTTTCATGAGCTATTGCCCACAGTTTAGGTGTTCCTGGGCGATTTAAATGTTTGGGAGGTATGAGCAAAAATTCGTGTTTTTTTCGTTTTATGTCCGTTTTCGTGAGTTATTGCCCATGGTTTTCGAGTTCCAAGGCGATTTACATGTTTGAGAGGTATGACCAGAAACTCGTGTTTTTTGCTCTTTATGGTCGTTTTAATGAGCTGTTACCCACTGTTTCGGGGTTCCAGGGCGATTTACATGTTTCAAATTTATGACTAAGAAATCTTCTTTTTAGCATCTTATGGCCATTTTCATGAGTTATTGCCCATAATTTTGGGTTCCAGGGAAATGTAAATGTTTGACATGTATAGGCAAAAAAGTCATCATTTTTGTGTTTTATGGCCGTTTTCATGAGCTATTGCCCAATGTTTAGGGGTTCCAAGGCGATTTACATGTTTGACACGTATGACCAAAAAGTCGTCGTTTTTTGCATTATATGGCCGTTTGCATGAGCTATTGCCCACTGTTTGGGTTCCAGTTTTATTTACGTATTTTAGAGTTACGACCAAAAACTCGTCTTTTGCGTTTTATGGCCGTTTTAATGAGTTATTGCCCATAGTTTTGGGATTCCTGGGCGTTTTACATGTTTTAGAGTTATGACCAAAAACTCGTCTTTTTTGCATTTTATGGACATTTCTATGAGCTATTGCCCACAGTTTTGGGGTTCGAGGGCGATTTACGAGTTTGCAAGGTATGAGCAAAAACTCTTCATTTTGCGTTTTATGGCCGTTTTCATGAGTCATTGCCCACGGTTTTGGGTTCCAAGGCGATTGACATGTTTGAGAGGTATCACAAAAAATTCATCGTTTTTTGTATTTTATGGCTGTTTCCATGAGCTATTGCCCACAGTTTTGGGGTTCCAGGGCGAGTTACATGTTTCAAATTTATGACTAAAAATTCGTCTTTTTTGCGTTTTATGGACATTTTTGTGAGTTATTGCCCACAGTTTTTGTGGTTCGAGGGCGATTTACATGTTTGGAAGGTATGAGCAAAAACTCTTTTTTTTGCATTTTATGGCCGTTTTCATGAGTTATTGCCAACGATTTTTGGGTTCCAAGGCGATTGACATGTTTGAGGGGGTACGACAAAAATATGTCGTTTTTTGCGTTTTATGGCCGTTTTATGAGCTATTGCCCACAGTTTTGGGGTTCCAGGGCGAGTTACATGTTTCAAATTTATGACTGAAAATTCGTCTTTTTTGCGTTTTATGGACATTTTGTGAGTTATTGCCCACAGTTTTGGGGTTCGAGGGCGATTTACATGTTTGGAGAGTATGAGCAAAAACTCTTCTATTTTCATTTTATGGCCGTTTTCATGAGTTATGCCACTCGATTTTTGGGGTTCAAAAGGCGATTGACATGTTTGAGTGGTACGGCAAAATGTCGTTTTTTTGCGTTTTATGGCCGTTTAATGAGCTATTGCCCACAGTTTTGGGGTTCCAGGGCGAGTTACATGTTTCCAATGTATGACTAAAATTCATCTTTTTTGCGTTTTATGGACATTTTAATGAGCTATTGCCTACAGTTTGGGATTCCAGGGCGATTTACATGTTTCAAATTTGTGACCAAAAACTCGTCTTATTAGCGTTTTAGCGCCATTTTCACGAATTATTGCCCATAGTTTTGGGGTCCCAGGGAAATTTACATGTGTGAGAGGTATAGACAAAAATTCGTTGTTTTTGTGTTTTATGACTGTTTTTCATGACATATTGCCCACAGTTTTGGGGTTTCTAGGGCGATTTACATGTTTGACAGGTATGACCAAAAGTCATAGTTTTTGCTTTTTATGGCCGTTTTCATGAGCTATTGCCCACAGGTTTAGGTGTTCCTGGGCGATTTAAATGTTTGGGAGGTATGAGCAAAAACTCGTGTTTTTTCGTTTTATGTCCGTTTTCGTGAGTTATTGCCCATGGTTTTTCGAGTTCCAAGGCGATTTACATGTTTGAGAGGTATGACCAGAAACTCGTTGTTTTTGCTCTTTATGGTCGTTTTAATGAGCTGTTACCCACTGTTTCGGGGTTCCAGGGCGATTTACATGTTTCAAATTTATGACTAAGAAATCTTCTTTTTAGCATCTTATGGCCATTTTCATGAGTTATTGCCCATAATTTTGGGGTTCCAGGGAAATGTAAATGTTTGACAGGTATAGGCAAAAAAAGTCATCATTTTTGTGTTTTATGGCCGTTTTCATGAGCTATTGCCCACTGTTTAGGGGTTCCAAGGCGATTTACATGTTTGACACGTATGACCAAAAGTCGTCGTTTTTTTGCATTATATGGCCGTTTGCATGAGCTATTGCCCACTGTTTTGGGTTCCAGTTTTATTTACGTATTTTAGAGTTACGACCAAAAACTCGTCTTTTGCGTTTTATGGCCGTTTTAATGAGTTATTGCCCATAGTTTTGGGATTCCTGGGCGTTTTACATGTTTTAGAGTTATGACCAAAAACTCGTCTTTTTTGCATTTTATGGACATTTCTATGAGCTATTGCCCACAGTTTTGGGGTTCGAGGGCGATTTACGAGTTTGCAAGGTATGAGCAAAAACTCTTCATTTTGCGTTTTATGGCCGTTTCAATGAGTTATTGCCCACGGTTTTGGGGTTCCAAGGCGATTGACATGTTTGAGAGGTATCACAAAAAATTCATCGTTTTTTGTATTTTATGGCTGTTTTCCATGAGCTATTGCCCACAGTTTTGGGGTTCCAGGGCGAGTTACATGTTTCAAATTTATGACTAAAAATTCGTCTTTTTTGCGTTTTATGGACATTTTGTGAGTTATTGCCCACAGTTTGTGGTTCGAGGGCGATTTACATGTTTGGAAGGTATGAGCAAAAACTCTTCTTTTTGCATTTTATGGCCGTTTTTATGAGTTATTGCCAACGATTTTGGGGTTCCAAGGCGATTGACATGTTTAGGGGTACGACAAAAAATATGTCGTTTTTTGCGTTTTATGGCCGTTTTATGAGCTATTGCCCACAGTTTTGGGGTTCCAGGGCGAGTTACATGTTTCAAATTTATGACTAAAATTCGTCTTTTTTTGCGTTTTATGGACATTTTTGTGAGTTATTGCCCACAGTTTTGGGGTTCGAGGCGATTTACATGTTTGGAGAGGTATGAGCAAAAAACTCTTCTATTTTCATTTTATGGCCGTTTTCATGAGTTATTGCCAACGATTTTGGGGTTCCAAGCGATTGACATGTTTGAGTGGTCGGCAAAAAATATGTCGTTTTTTTTGCGTTTTATGGCCGTTTTATGAGCTATTGCCCACTGTTTTGGGGTTCCAGGGCGAGTTACATGTTTCCAATTTATGACTAAAAATTCGTCTTTTTGCGTTTTATGGACATTTTAATGAGCTATTGCCTACAGTTTGGGATTCCAGGGCGATTTACATGTTTCAATTTGTGACCAAAAACTCGTCTTATTAGCGTTTTAGCGCCATTTTCACGAATTATTGCCCATAGTTTTGGGGTTCCGGGGAAATTTACATGTGTGAGAGGTATAGACAAAAATTCGTTGTTTTTGTGTTTTATGACTGTTTCATGACATATTGCCCACAGTTTGGGGTTTCTAGGGCGATTTACATGTTTGACAGGTATGACCGAAAAGTCATAGTTTTTGCTTTTTATGGCCGTTTTCATGAGCTATTGCCCACAGTTTAGGTGTTCCTGGGCGATTTAAATGTTTGGGAGGTATGAGCAAAAACTCGTGTTTTTTTCGTTTTATGTCCGTTTTCGTGAGTTATTGCCCATGGTTTTCGAGTTCCAAGGCGATTTACATGTTTGAGAGGTATGACCAGAAACTCGTTGTTTTTGCTCTTTATGGTCGTTTTAATGAGCTGTTACCCACTGTTTCGGGGTTCCAGGGCGATTTACATGTTTCAAATTTATGACTAAGAAATCTTCTTTTTAGCATCTTATGCCATTTTCATGAGTTATTGCCCATAATTTTGGGTTCCAGGGAAATGTAAATGTTTGACAGGTATAGGCAAAAAAAGTCATCATTTTTGTGTTTTATGGCCGTTTTCATGAGCTATTGCCCACTGTTTAGGGGTTCCAAGGCGATTTACATGTTTGACACGTATGACCAAAAAGTCGTCGTTTTTTGCATTATATGGCCGTTTGCATGAGCTATTGCCCACTGTTTTGGGTTCCAGTTTTATTTACGTATTTTAGAGTTACGACCAAAAACTCGTCTTTTGCGTTTTATGGCCGTTTTAATGAGTTATTGCCCATAGTTTTGGGATTCCTGGGCGTTTTACATGTTTTAGAGTTATGACCAAAAACTCGTCTTTTTTGCATTTTATGGACATTTCTATGAGCTATTGCCCACAGTTTTGGGGTTCGAGGGCGATTTACGAGTTTGCAAGGTATGAGCAAAAACTCTTCATTTTGCGTTTTATGGCCGTTTTCAATGAGTTATTGCCCACGGTTTTGGGGTTCCAAGGCGATTGACATGTTTGAGAGGTATCACAAAAAATTCATCGTTTTTGTATTTTATGGCTGTTTCCATGAGCTATTGCCCACAGTTTTGGGGTTCCAGGGCGAGTTACATGTTCAAATTTATGACTAAAATTCGTCTTTTTGCGTTTTATGGACATTTTTGTGAGTTATTGCCCACAGTTTTTTGGTTCGAGGGCGATTTACATGTTTGGAAGGTATGAGCAAAAACTCTTCTTTTTGCATTTTATGGCCGTTTTCATGAGTTATTGCCAACGATTTTTGGGTTCCAAGGCGATTGACATGTTTGAGGGGTACGACAAAAAATATGTCGTTTTTTGCGTTTTATGGCCGTTTTATGAGATATTGCCCACAGTTTTGGGGTTCCAGGGCGAGTTACATGTTTCAAATTTATGACTGAAAATTCGTCTTTTTTTGCGTTTTATGGACATTTTTGTGAGTTATTGCCCACAGTTTTGGGGTTCGAGGGCGATTTACATGTTTGGAAGGTATGAGCAAAAACCTCTATTTTCATTTTATGGCCGTTTTCATGAGTTATTGCCAACGATTTGGGGTTCAAAGGCGATTGACATGTTTTGAGTGGTACGGCAAAAAAATATGTCGTTTTTTGCGTTTTATGGCCGTTTTATGAGCTATTGCCCACAGTTTTGGGGTTCCAGGGCGAGTTACATGTTTCCAATTTATGACTAAAATTCATCTTTTTGCGTTTTATGGACATTTTAATGAGCTATTGCCTACAGTTTGGGATTCCAGGGCGATTTACATGTTTCAAATTTGTGACCAAAACTCGTCTTATTAGCGTTTTAGCGCCATTTTCACGAATTATTGCCCATAGTTTTGGGGTTCCGGGGAAATTTACATGTGTGAGAGGTATAGACAAATAATTCGTTGTTTTTGTGTTTTATGACTGTTTTCATGACATATTGCCCACAGTTTTGGGGTTTCTAGGGCGATTTACATGTTTGACAGGTATGACCGAAAAGTCATAGTTTTTTGCTTTTTATGGCCGTTTTCATGAGCTATTGCCCATATTTTAGGTGTTCCTGGGCGATTTAAATGTTTGGGAGGTATGAGCAAAAACTCGTGTTTTTTCGTTTTATGTCCGTTTTCGTGAGTTATGCCCATGGTTTTCGAGTTCCAAGGCGATTTACATGTTTGAGGTATGACCAGAAACTCGTTGTTTTTGCTCTTTATGGTCGTTTTAATGAGCTGTTACCCACTGTTTCGGGTTCCAGGGCGATTTACATGTTTCAAATTTATGACTAAGAAATCTTCTTTTTAGCATCTTATGGCCATTTTCATGAGTTATTGCCCATAATTTTGGGGTTCCAGGGAATGTAAATGTTTGACAGGTATAGGCAAAAAAAGTCATCATTTTTGTGTTTTATGCCGTTTTCATGAGCTATTGCCCACTGTTTAGGGGTTCCAAGGCGATTTACATGTTTGACACGTATGACCAAAAAGTCGTCGTTTTTTGCATTATATGGCCGTTTGCATGAGCTATTGCCCACTGTTTTGGGTTCCAGTTTTATTTACGTATTTTAGAGTTACGACCAAAAACTCGTCTTTTGCGTTTTATGGCCGTTTTAATGAGTTATTGCCCATAGTTTTGGGATTCCTGGGCGTTTTACATGTTTTTAGAGTTATGACCAAAAACTCGTCTTTTTTGCATTTTATGGACATTTCTATGAGCTATTGCCCACAGTTTTGGGTTCGAGGGCGATTTACGAGTTTGCAAGGTATGAGCAAAAACTCTTCATTTTGCGTTTTATGGCCGTTTTCATGAGTTATTGCCCGGTTTTGGGGTTCCAAGGCGATTGACATGTTTGAGAGGTATCACAAAAAATTCATCGTTTTTGTATTTATGGCTGTTTTCCATGAGCTATTGCCCACAGTTTTGGGTTCCAGGGCGAGTTACATGTTTCAAATTTATGACTAAAAATTCGTCTTTTTTGCGTTTTATGGACATTTTTGTGAGTTATTGCCCACAGTTTGTGGTTCGAGGGCGATTTACATGTTTGGAAGGTATGAGCAAAAACTCTTCTTTTTGCATTTTATGGCCGTTTTCATGAGTTATTGCCAACGATTTTGGGTTCCAAGGCGATTGACATGTTTTAGGGGTACGACAAAAAATATGTCGTTTTTTTTGCGTTTTATGGCCGTTTTATGAGATATTGCCCACAGTTTTGGGTTCCAGGGCGAGTTACATGTTTCAAATTTATGACTGAAAATTCGTCTTTTTTGCGTTTTATGGACATTTTTGTGAGTTATTGCCACAGTTTTGGGTTCGAGGGCGATTTACATGTTTGGAAGGTTATGAGCCAAAACTCTTTATTTTCATTTTATGGCCGTTTTCATGAGTTTTTGCCAACGTTTTGGGGTTCAAAGGCGATTGACATGTTTGAGTGGTACGGCAAAATATGTCGTTTTTTTGGCGTTTTATGGCCGTTTTATGAGCTATTGCCCACAGTTTTGGGGTTCCAGGGCGAGTTACATGTTTCCAATTTATGACTAAAATTCATCTTTTTGCGTTTTATGGACATTTTAATGAGCTATTGCCTCAGTTTGGGATTCCAGGGCGATTTACATGTTTCAAATTTGTGACCAAAAACTCGTCTTTTAGCGTTTTAGCGCCATTTTCACGAATTATTGCCCATAGTTTTGGGGTTCCGGGGAAATTTACATGTGTGAGAGGTATAGACAAAAAATTCGTTGTTTTTGTGTTTTATGACTGTTTTCATGACATATTGCCCACAGTTTGGGGTTTCTAGGGCCATTTACATGTTTGACAGGTATGACCGAAAAGTCATAGTTTTTGCTTTTTATGGCCGTTTTCATGAGCTATTGCCCACAGGTTAGGTGTTCCTGGGCGATTTAAATGTTTGGGAGGTATGAGCAAAAACTCGTGTTTTTTCGTTTTATGTCCGTTTTCGTGAGTTATTGCCCATGGTTTTCGAGTTCCAAGGCGATTTACATGTTTGAGAGGTATGACCAGAAACTCGTTGTTTTTGCTCTTTATGGTCGTTTTAATGAGCTGTTACCCACTGTTTCGGGGTTCCAGGGCGATTTACATGTTTCAAATTTATGACTAAGAAATCTTCTTTTTAGCATCTTATGGCCATTTTCATGAGTTATTGCCCATAATTTGGGGGTTCCAGGGAAATGTAAATGTTTGACAGGTATAGGCAAAAAAAGTCATCATTTTTGTGTTTTATGGCCGTTTTCATGAGCTATTGCCCACTGTTTAGGGGTTCCAAGGCGATTTACATGTTTGACACGTATGACCAAAAAGTCGTCGTTTTTTGCATTATATGGCCGTTTGCATGAGCTATTGCCCACTGTTTTGGGTTCCAGTTTTATTTACGTATTTTAGAGTTACGACCAAAAACGTCTTTTTGCGTTTTATGGCCGTTTTAATGAGTTATTGCCCATAGTTTTGGGATTCCTGGGCGTTTTACATGTTTTAGAGTTATGACCAAAACTCGTCTTTTTTGCATTTTATGGACATTTCTATGAGCTATTGCCCACAGTTTTGGGGTTCGAGGGCGATTTACGAGTTTGGCAAGGTATGAGCAAAAACTCTTCATTTGCGTTTTATGGCCGTTTTCATGAGTTATTGCCCACGGTTTTGGGTTCCAAGGCGATTGACATGTTTGAGAGGTATCACAAAAAATTCATCGTTTTTTGTATTTTATGGCTGTTTCCATGAGCTATTGCCCACAGTGTTTTGGGGTTCCAGGGCGAGTTACATGTTTCAAATTTATGACTAAAAATTCGTCTTTTTTGCGTTTTATGGACATTTTTGTGAGTTATTGCCCACAGTTTTTGGGTTCGAGGGCGATTTACATGTTTGGAAGGTATGAGCAAAAACTCTTCTTTTTGCATTTTATGGCCGTTTTCATGAGTTATTGCCAACGATTTTTGGGTTCCAAGGCGATTGACATGTTTAGGGGTACGACAAAAAATATGTCGTTTTTGCGTTTTATGGCCGTTTTATGAGATATTGCCCACAGTTTTGGGTTTCAGGGCGAGTTACATGTTTCAAATTTATGACTGAAAATTCGTCTTTTTTGCGTTTTATGGACATTTTTGTGAGTTATTGCCCACAGTTTTGGGGTTCGAGGCGATTTACATGTTTGGAAGGTATGAGCAAAAACTCTTCTATTTTCATTTTATGGCCGTTTCATGAGTTATTGCCAACGATTTTGGGGTTCAAAGGCGATTGACATGTTTGAGTGGTACGGCAAAAAATATGTCGTTTTTTGCGTTTTATGGCCGTTTTATGAGCTATTGCCCACAGTTTTGGGGTTTCCAGGGCGAGTTACATGTTTCCAATTTATGACTAAAATTCATCTTTTTGCGTTTTATGGACATTTTAATGAGCTATTGCCTACAGTTTGGGATTCCAGGGCGATTTACATGTTTCAAATTTGTGACCAAAAACTCGTCTTATTAGCGTTTTAGCGCCATTTTCACGAATTATTGCCCATAGTTTTGGGGTTCCAGGGAAATTTACATGTGTGAGAGGTATAGACAAAAAATTCGTTGTTTTTGTGTTTTATGACTGTTTTTCATGACATATTGCCCACAGTTTTGGGTTTCTAGGGCATTTACATGTTTGACAGGTATGACCGAAAAGTCATAGTTTTTGCTTTTATGGCCGTTTTCATGAGCTATTGCCCACAGTTTAGGTGTTCCTGGGCGATTTAATGTTTGGAGGTATGAGCAAAAACTCGTGTTTTTTTCGTTTTATGTCCGTTTTCGTGAGTTATTGCCATGGTTTTCGAGTTCCAAGGCGATTTACATGTTTGAGAGGTATGACCAGAACTCGTTGTTTTTGCTCTTTATGGTCGTTTTAATGAGCTGTTACCCACTGTTTCGGGGTTCCAGGGCGATTTACATGTTTTCAAATTTATGACTAAGAAATCTTCTTTTAGCATCTTTATGGCCATTTTCATGAGTTATTGCCCATAATTTTGGGGTTCCAGGGAAATGTAAATGTTTGACAGGTATAGGCAAAAAAAGTCATCATTTTTGTGTTTTATGGCCGTTTTCATGAGCTATTGCCACTGTTTAGGGGTTTCAAGGCGATTTACATGTTTGACACGTATGACCAAAAAGTCGTCGTTTTTTTGCATTATATGGCCGTTTGCATGAGCTATTGCCCACTGTTTTGGGTTCCAGTTTTATTTACGTATTTTAGAGTTACGACCAAAAACTCTCGTCTTTTGCGTTTTATGGCCGTTTTAATGAGTTATTGCCCATAGTTTTGGGTTCTGGGCGTTTTTAACATGTTTTAGAGTTATGACCAAAAACTCGTCTTTTTTGCATTTTATGGACATTTCTATGAGCTATTGCCCACAGTTTTGGGGTT